>PVIJ01005156.1:0-107470 GCA_004024925.1 Scalopus aquaticus
CACCCCTGCTTTGCACTCCTCCTCTACAGGACCCTCCCCTGGAATCTGCGCTGGGCCACATTACAGCGTGTGTTCACAGCTCAGTGGCTCCTGACAGGGGTCTCAGGGAGGGCACTGTACTTAGCGCCCCCGTCAGCACACCCTGAGGAGCCATCAGACAAGATGCAGGACAGCTCAGAGCAGCCCCACAGACATGCTTGGGGGATCTGTTCCCTCACCAGCACCGGCTCCGCCCTCTGGGTACCCCACCCAGATTCCTCCATTTAGTAGGGACTGGGATGGAACAGGGTTTTCATATCTTGGATATGAGGAGCCTCTGCAGAGCCCTTTCCTTCCTCCAAGCAAACCTAGAAGTGGGGGGGAACCCCAGCAATCCCAGCCCTGTCGATCCCACCTCTTCTTGCCAGGCAGGCCCCTGGGCAAGGCTCCGCCCTCTCTCCTGTGCCAGAGCCAGACTCTGCCTCCACTGGTCCTCTCTGGGCTGGGCTGGGCTGGGCTGGCATGTGTGCTTGCCCCATGGTGGGATCACAGGGTACTGGGCAAGCTCCAGAACAGAGCCTCTTTGATGGCCCCGCTGCCTTCTAGCGATGGGGGCATTGAACGCATGCAGGCCTGACCACACTTGGTAATATAATAATAATAGTGGGAGTATAACAGCTACTCAATATTAAGTGGCCATTGTGTACCAGGCACTGTGATAGAACTCTATGCGTGCTCTGCTTGGTCCTCTCACAACCCTTGAGTTCAGGGCCGAGAACTCTGCAAGGACCAGGAAATAGGTGTCACCCACCCAGTGGAAGCCACTCCTTTTTTTTTTTTTTTAAAGATTTATTTATTTATGCATACACAAGCTGGGGTATAGGCCAGAGGTGTGGGGCGGTGAGAGGGTTCACCAGAGACAGTGGGGAGCAGAACAGGCAGATCAGAAATACACTGTGGAGGGGAGCAGCGGGCGAGGCAGGAGAGGTCTGCCGCGCCATGTGGGATTCTCCCTGGGCAGGAGTCGAACTCGCGTCACCAGCTGCCGACAGCTCCACCAGGGAGGTCCCGGAAGCCACTCTTCATGGACATGCTCTGGGTGGTGGACCCAGAGACCTGTGTCTGCCACACCCCAGGCCCTGCTGAGTTACTGGTGAGTTTTCAGGCCCCAGCCCTTCCTGTCTGTAAGGTGGGAAGTCTAAGGGGTTAAATGGTCATCTGCAATGCACTGAAAGCAAAGCAGCTGATTCTGGGGGAGGACCTCACACCCATGTGCCCCTGCTGCTGAAGTGCCCGTGTAACCATCTACCCCAGGCTCCCTGGACACCACCCGGGAAATCATCCTCTCTTCGTAGCCTCCACATTAGTAGGTCTTCCATAAACATTTGCTAAATTAGTAGAGGAGCAGTTTTTACCTTGACCTCATTCTGACTTTTCCCTTCTCAACCCCCAGTGGTTACTGAATCCCTCTCTCCCCTCTGTATAGCTGACATAATCCCAACATAATCATTATAGTCAACATAATCCCAAGCTGGGTCCCTGCTGCCTCCAGCCCTTCCCTAGTGCCTACAATCTGAGGGCGCCTGGAACAGGGTGACACTACCTCTCTGTGCCTGAAAAGGACTTCTCCTGAAGCCTGCAGAATCTTAGTGATCTGGCCACTCCAGCCACTCCAGAGGAGCTCTGACCCCCAGCCTCTCCTCTAAACCCCCTCCAGTCTCCTGAACGCACTTTTTACACCTGGCTCTTGTCCCTGTGCTCCTGCGACCTGGCCTGCCTCAGAAATCTTACTCCCTTTTGGACCACTTATTTGCCAGCGTCTCCTACTTCATTCTTTATTAAACCAGCCACATTACGCTGGGTGCAGTGGCTATTTGCTGAATGGGCTGGGGCAAACCCACAGACCAAGGCCAATACTGCTAACACTCACGAACCTTCTCTAACCCCCTCCTGCCAGCTCTTGGGGCCACAAGGAGGGATTCCACATGGAGACAGCAACCCCGCACCCCTCCCAAGAACTATTCTCCAGAGAACTGGTTCTTGCTAGACCCTTCACTTGGACTGGAGAGTGCTGTCGAGACTCGGGGGGCTATAGGATTTTAGCCAAGGGGGTTAGTGAAAAGGCTGAGACTTGAAAGATTTGAATGGAGAGAGGTCATTTTAGGCGGAGGGACCCTGGGAGGCAATGGCCCAGAGGTGAGACAGTAGAGAAGGGCCAATAAGGGGGAGGTTGTTCCACCCGGCCTGGGGTGGAGATCAGGCTGAGGGCAGGATGCAGGTGGGCCAGAGAGGGCATCCAATGCGGGCAGATGGGTGACACGCTGGGAACCCAGTCATTAGTAAAAGAAAATACCCACAGGAGGCTCTGCCCCACCTTCTCTCCTAACGATAAATATGGCAAAAGAGAGAAGCTTGTTTCCCTAGAAGGAATCATAAATTCTCCCAAAACAGGGGCTGATTTTCTTCCTGTTCCTGTCCTCTTCACCCCCCTGTCCAGCCTGACCCAAGTCCTGTCACTCAGGCTGACCCTGGGCCTTGCTGAGAGTTGAATTGAGGAGCCCTTGGAAGGCAACCTCCTCTCCCCCTTGTTCCCCAACGCCCATGCTTTCTGCTCCTCCGTATTTCCAGCCCAAAACGTATCGCCTTGCTTCCAGACGTTAGGGAAGGGGAAGCTGTCGTTGAAACAAAGCAAAACCAAACTGGAAACAACTTTGCAAAGATCTGTCCATGAAAGCATAAAAGCAAACCCCGCCCCTTTGCAGTCTATCAGGTGGGAAGCAGATTCTCAGTCCCCGAAAGTTGCGGGGAGGCGCCAGCGAAGGTCTGTCTGGACTGGGCCCGGATGCAGGTGGTTCCCATCGACACAGGAACCTGGGAGTGCGGAGGCTCTGCCTTTAATGGTCACAGTCAGACTACCAGACTGCATGGTGGGTGAGCCACTCCTGGTTGCAGCAGTCCCAGCAGTCCTTCCCTGGCTTCCTTCCTGCGAGCTGAGTGCCTGTTCCAGTGAGCCCCCCACGTACTCCCTCTAATTTTCACTGGTGGGTCTTCTGATCTTATGTAACCACCAGTTCCTTGAAGGCAGGGATATGGCTGCCACAGTTTTGCTTGAACCCTGAGCAAGGCCTTTGGTTAAACCGCCTTGAAATAAATCATGGCTCTATCGTGGACACCTGTCAAAATGGCTGTGTCTGTCAGACAAGAAATAGAGTCAGCCTGCAAAGGAGACTTTGCTCTCAACACCGTGCTTTGTTGATCTGTTACCACTGGGGGCTGTTAACACTCAAGAAGATTTTTTTTTAAGTACATGATTAACCTTGGGAATAAAAGAGTCAACTGAACACATTGCTTCCACCTTACCAGGCTCAGAAAACAGCCTCTGGATGTGCTAAAGCTCCTAATGAGGAGAGCGACCATCAGTTTGCTCACAGCCATTGACCCTGCCCTTGATGTGGCCACATTGGAGGCACCTGCACCCATCCCTGGAGTCGGTTCCTGCACAGCCACTATCCCGCCCAGCCCTGCTGGTGAGCGTGCTCTCCAGGGGGGCCCCGGGTTTGCATTGCTAAGTGGTGCTTTGGGGGGGGGGATCTACATTCGCATATATTTCTCTCCCTCTCCACTCAAAATCTCTGGGCTTTTTAATATGAGAGTCTTTTATTTCTTTAAACAGAAGCTGCTTTCATTTAGTTTTATAGATTTAACACATTTAAAGGAGGGAGGAGCTGATGGGAGGCAGAGGATTTCTCAGGCCTACCTGCTCACACCTTCCAAAGGATGAAGCAGACCTGGTGGGGGGCATCCAGTATCCGGGTGGAAACTAATCCTTTCCTTTGTCTTAAGGCTTAGGATTTAATTTGTTCTAAGGGTACTTATGAGTGAGATCTCTCTCTGAAAATTCCCCTACTTTTTTTCTCCCATTCTCCTTCTCTTTCCCTTCTTACCTCAGTGCCAACATATATTCACTAGTCACACTTGTGTTTCCTCATTATCCTAGGACAACATCTCTGGAGCCTGTACCACATCTAGGCTGCTCTCAGGGACCCATTCATGGGGTTCCTCATGCCTAGGAACCCCTTCCCTTCAAAACTGGCACTTGAGTAACCAGAGCTGACAGATCTGAGCCCAGAGACCTTCTGTCCCATCCACAGAACCAGGACTATGGACAGAGCCTCAGAATTGGCGACTCGGTAACGGGATGGTGGGGGATGCAGGAGCCTTGCAGCACACACAGACTGGAATCTGGGTGGGATCCAGGTCACAGATGGGGTGTTGGCAGGGGGCCTTCCCCAAAGAACAACTTGTCGTCAACTCCCCCAGACTCTGGAGAGATCCTCCCTGACCCCACCTGGGTGGGAGGATTTCCCATTTGGGCTCCAGAGGTGTCCTTATTTGGGGTGGGTCTCCCCGAACGACTGGAAGGATGGACATGCTGCTCATTCTTTTAGCCATGAATCTTGACTAGTGAGTCCTTGTGGTTGACCCTGGACCCACGGCTCCTGCTCTCATCCTGAAGGCCTCTGGAGTATCTGTAACAGCACTGGCACCTGTGGCATCTCAGAACCTCTTCCTGCCTCTATGCCAGAACTTGCCTCTTTGGCTGCCCAGTTGCCTCCAGGCTTCTCCCAGATCACGTTGTCCCTGGGCCTTCTCCAGGGCAACCATCCAGGCTGTTCTCTTTCCTTTCGAGGCCTCATATTCATCTCTGTCCTGAAGCTCACTTTCCATCATGGTGTTTGGTAAGGACTCAGAAAGCGACCTCTTTGGGGCTGGGCCTGCAGGGCTGGTTTGCTGAAGGCAAGGCCTGCTCCCTCCAGCAGGGCTCTGCCTGCCCTGGAAGCACTGAGCAGGTGAGTCAGGCTCTGTCTTTCCATATGTGGAACTGGGATTAGCAGCCTGGCCTGCACTGTGCCAGTATCTGGTCCTTGGGAATCTCCTCATCAAAGGACTCAGGCGCCAGCTCCTTGATGCACTCGACTCCCTTCCCTACACAGCTGCGTGGGGCCCAGAGGGCTCTCACTGCCACCTTCTGATGGGACTCTTGGATCAAAGGCAGGATGGGTCTTTTTAACCTTCATTTAAAGCTGGGGAAGCTGAGGCGGGCGATCAGCTGACACAGGGCCATGGACGGCAGAGCCAGGACTGTCCGTTCCGTGAGTGCTCGCGCCTCATGAGGCACAGCGATGCCCGGCAGAGAAGCAGAGACGCACATCCTCTCTCTGGGCTGCCAGTCAGCCATATTTACAGAAGTGGGGCCTGGCCTGAGACCAGCCTCAGGAATCTCCTGCAGTCCGGGGGATGCAAGTTTGGGGATCCAGACTTCATCCCATTTCTCCATGCCATTCCTCATGAATGTGACAGTGTCCTATCCACAGAGGTCTGCGGCACAGCTGCCCTCTCCCAGGCCAGCCCTTCTGTCATTGCCCCCCCCAGAAGCATCCCTCCTCTGGCCTCTCTCTCCCTTGGGAGACTCTGAGACCTGTCCCATCCCCATGGTGAAGTTTGAGGGGAAGGGGGCTCTATTGCTGGGTGTTTGCAGAAGCCAGGTTCTCTCCCAGGGAATGGTGGCTCTGAGTGTCTTTGGTTCTCCTTGCAGGGTGAAGAGCTGACTCCCCGTGACAAGTGTCACCACGTAGCCTGCCGGTGCTGCCTCCAGCTGACAGCCGAAGGTGGTCCCTAATTGCCTCCTGGGCCACGGCTGCCTGTAGCAAGACTTCATCCTCTGAGGGGTCTCCCTGAAGATGCTGAGTCCGCTCTTTGAAAGTCCCCCCTAGGACACTTGGCCAGCTCTCTCTGGGGCTCTGGACCCTGACACAGGGGCTGAGAGTCTCATTAGGCCTCTGGGAGTGTGTAAAGCTTAAAGAGGGTTGGGGGAGGAGGCTGCCACCAACATACCTCCCAGGCAGCTGCTGAACAAATCAGGGAGTTAATAGGAGCCACATAAAGCCCTTGATTTGCTCCAGAGATCAAGGGTCAGGCCGAATAACTCATTAATTAACCGAGCAAGGCTTCCTGCTATTGACAAGGTCTGGAGCTCAGCCTGGGAGCAGACCTCATATCCTGCAGCCAGAAGTCCGGCTCACGCTTCCCCTCCCCCTCCTTTCTTCCACTGGCACCCACCATCCCGGCAGTCACTAAGCAGGACTGTCCATCCTCAGCCCCCAGCTTTCCTGGGAGGCTTCTGGCCTGACAGACCCTTTTGCTTTCAAGCCCGACCCACAAGTGGGCTTCTGGTCCTCATCTCTGCCCACTCCCACCCCAGCCCTCACTGACATAATATCCAATGTGCCAAGCATCCAGGCTCGCCAGCTCCCACACACCTTCCGACGCTGCTCTTGGGTGTCTATCACTGGGAGAAGACAGGAGGAGCTGATTCACACTGCAGGCTGAGGGCGAGTGGGTGGGCGCGTGGTGATTTCCTCTTAACAAGGGTCATGTTTTGACTCTCAAGGTGCACGGGTTTCAGGTGTCGGAGACTTGCCAGGCAGCACTGGCCTTTCCAGTGACCGCCAAAGTCGGTGGGGCTGCCGCCCATTACACCAGTGGTGAGGCGCCCCTGTCCTAGGTAGCTCTTCCTCCCATGAGGACCCAGCTCCTTCCCCAGGGGCATGAAAATCTACACTTCCTTTGGCTACTTCATACCCATCCAGGGCACACCTCTGAGTTCTCAGAGTGCATCATTCAAGAGTTGCCTTTAGGGGTGTTCTTTGCCCTCAACAGGATGTACTGCAGAGAAGATGTCTTCCTGGAGGAGACTGGCATCCCACCAAAGTGTTGTTAAGCAGAGGCCCTATCACCACCAGAGGGCCTGCGTGGAAGCAGTGCTGCTTGACTAGGTGTGGCTTGAGCTCTCCTGGCATGGACAGAGACTTCTCCACGTTGCTCTCTCAGGAGGCCAAGATACAGGAGACCTTGACACTGCTCGCAGCACCTCTGCTATTACTTGCTGAACTCATCCCTGTCGATTGGCATGTGAGGAACCTATTGCAGCTTGAGAGTCAGCTGTTTCTCCAAGGGGTTGTGACTGGCTTTCAAGCCTGTTGCTGTTTGGAGTCTGTTGTTAGCAGACCCAGGCATCGCACGTGGAGCCCATGATTATACACAAAGTTTGCTACCAATTGTAACTTTTCATGGGGGTTGCAGAACTTGCTATCACTTGCAGAGCCCATCCACCTTAGCAGTCTGTGGAGTCTGGAGTTTGCAGAGTTGATCCATGCTGGCAGTCTTCACTTCAGAACCAGGTATTGTTTGTAGAATCTATTGTCTTTAGCAGACATTGCTTTGCAGGCTGAGCTGTCAGAATCCAAGAGCTTATTGCTGTCTGCAGGGCTTGGCTCTCCTTGCAGAACCTTCACTGTTTGTAAAGCTCCTGTTGGCCAGAAAACCTGGGGCTGTTTGCAGGTCTGACATTGCTTGCAGGGTTCACCATTTGTGATGGAGGTGAAGGGAGCCCTGGGCCACCTTCTGATTCTGCCTCCTATGCCTGAATTTTCTGCCTTGTGGTGAATTTGCAAGGATGTATGCCCATACTATTGCGTTTTGAAGTGTTTTCTTGCTCTTATGGAGTTGGGATTCTTGCCAAAAAGGCTGCCAAGTTCAGGCTCCACACCATTCTTTCTGGCCCTCGTATGGCTCAGTGATGTTGGCTCAATGTTTGGATTTAGTTTCCTCTCTGAAGTCAAGGTGCTCTATAACTGACTCTCCCGTCTTCTTTGCTCAGAGTTCTTGAACTTCTGGTCAGGTACTTGGATTCTCTCCACTGTTGGCTCAGTAAGATCTTATGTTCTTCAGTCTACTTACTCTCTTTAACTTGGACACCTACCATTTCCGTGTTCATAGACATAGAATTCATGGGATTTGCTGTTCTGGCAGGGGGCATTGAGTAGTAGAGTGTTTGTGTCACGCATGAGTCCTACTCTGTACCCAAATGGGCCAAGTGACCTTGACCTTAGACCTGGAAAGAGTCATGACTCATCTTCATCAACCTGTCTCATGGGCTCTTGCACCTCACCAGGACCGAGGAGGATTTTTGCACTAGCGCAAGGCTGTCTTTGCTCATAGCTGGCACAACCCAATTAATCTTGGTCACCTTTGGACACATTCTGTCCCTAACACCATGCCAACTTAAGAACCCTGTGCTGCGCTCAGGAAATCTGTGAGATGAAGACTCAACTGAGGAAGTGAATCTTTTTGCAGGAGGAGTCCATCAAATAGCTTTCTGGATATATTTAACACCGAGCTGGCTCCTGTCCGTAGCCCACCTAGGAATTCAGTCCTTATGTTGAGTAAAGGATGCCTGAATGGCCCTCCTGTTCCCCCTGCCCCCCGCCGCCCTGCGCACCCCCCAGGGAGGTCACAAGTGAGGACTTGGTTTGGACCAAAGACTAACTGTGATTGAGTATGAGCCTTCTGACTTTATCTGCCTCGAGCCTGGGGATGGCCAGAAGCTCAGTTTATGGGAGCACGGCCTGGGAGCTAGCTCGCAGCAAACTTTCTCCCTTCCTTGAAACCCATTTTCTGTTCTTTGTTCTTAGAAGAAATTGAGCTCTAGATATGTCTCACTGTTGGCTTTGTCCACAGGGCCTGAGGCAAGCGCTGCTGCTCAGGAGATAATTCAGAGTGCTAATGGCATACAGATGCATGCTAATTCATGTGAACACACAAATTAGGCTGCAATTATCACAGGAACTCTTTGCTAATGCTGGTTACCATTTGAACCATTACTCAGCGTTGGTTACCACAGCCGGCTGGTCAATATGGCTCAGCATGAGGTTTGCCTCTCAGGCAGCCTTGGAAAGTAACAGAAACTTGAGTCAACATCAAGTAACAGCCTGAGCCGCTTCAATGTGGGAGGTGGGTCTCCCAAGGTTGGCTGTGGGAATGGAACAAGCCTGCTGGAAAATGACACTCAGATCCCATCAGGGGACGGAAATGCCAGCAACAAATGCCATGTATATACAATACATTCTGTGTGTGCAACACCAGGAGGGTAACGTACAAGGTTTACGTGTTGCCATACAATAGCTCCCCACCCCCGCTGCTCTCTGTGAGCTCCTAGGACTTGGAGAGAGACTGGGAACCGGCTTGTCAGATAAGGGCCAACCCACAGAAGTAGCTGGTTGACCTGCAGGCATGGAGGTGGGTACACCGTTGAGTCCCATAGGGGCCCCAGAGGAGGCAAGGTTTGAGCTTGGTTGTCAAGGTTGGGGAAGACTATATCAAGGGTAATAGGAAGGGCAGCTTCTCGGACTGCCAAAATGTTCCACCAACTTACTAGGCCGTAGGTCAGCATGGCCAGTAGAATACAGAACTAGCCTCAGGAGTGGCTGTAGTTCCCACCTCCTCTCTAAGCCTGCAGGGGAAGGCTTCCTGCTGTGCATTTTTTTAAAGATTTATTTATTTATACATACAAGCTGGGGTGCAGGCCAGTGGTGTGGGGCAGCGAGAGGGTTCACCAGAGACAGAGTGGGGAGCAGAACAGGCAGATCAGAAATACACTGCTGAGTGGAGCAGTGGGCAAGGCAGGAGAGGTCTGCCGCACCATGTGGGATTCTCCCCGGCCGGGCGTCGAACACGCATCGCGCGCTGCCGACAGCTCCACAGCACAGTGCTTAACCGCTGTGCCACCAGGGAGGCCCCTGCTGTGCATTTTTGCAAGAGCCTGAGGCCCAGAGCAGCTAAGAGATTAGCTCTGATGCCACCTGGTTCCTGGGGTTGGACTAGAAATAGAATGGGGCCGGCGCAGGATTGGGGGTAACTGAGAGGGTGGTCACTGTGGTACTGCTGAAAGGCCTCAGGGAGGTCCAAATTCATTCCTGGGAGGGGCAAGTGAGATGCTCTGAGCAGGAAACTTGAGGCAACATCAAGTAACAGCCTTTGTTGTGGAGCAGGCCAGGTCACGAGAGTGGTGACTCTACCATGACTGCTTGATCCCAGAGGTGGGAGGTGGCCTGGTGGTGTCCTTGGTCCATTTGGCCACTCCTGTCCTAGCAGCGCATCTTGGGGACTGCCTGGAGTTTTAGGCAGGAGAAAGGAGAATTGCAGGTTGCTGATGTCCTGGGGTGTCCAATGCTCCCTCCTTGTCCCAGTTCCAATGGGCAGAAAGCTGGGGTTCCCACTGCTGGCCCTCTCTCCACTCTCCTCCCTTTTCCCTTAGAGACCTTCCTGTCTGGCTGGCTACTGAGGATCCTACAGGCCTCCTCTGAGGCTGCTAATCCCTCCCCACGGACGTGCCCCCAGACCTCCACGCTGCAGCCAGGCAGACTCAGGCCACCAGATATTGGCTGTCAGTGTTCACGACCAAGACAATGGCAGGGGCTGACATGCACTCTTCTGTGTTAAGGTGGGACTTGAGGTCCCCACATTTTCTGGGAGAGGGAATGGATTGCTAGGAGATGCTCACCAGGCTTTTTAGGGGAAGGGGATAAGGCTGCGTGCATGAAGAGGTGGTACGAAGAGAGGGGTCCTGGCCAGCACGGGTACCGGGTATGAGAACCAAGTTAAATGCCTGGTTCTTTGCAGAGCGCTTCGCAGAGACCAGCCTGCACCCTGGAGGACAATGGGCGGGGACCCAGCTTGTCCTCAGGGAGTGCCTTTTCCAGAAGGGCATAATGATGGCACAGAAGTCCCCAGGGAACACACTCCATGAGTACAGGGCCCATGTGGACCTCCCTAGTTCCAGCAGGACCAGACAAGTGATTTGTGGTCACGAATTGAAAAGGTAGACCTCTTTGCTCAGAAATTATTACTAATTTCAAGATGCTGACAGCAGCACATTAAGCCAAGTGCCAGAGGCCCTTCCGAACATTGCAACCTGTGTGACTGAGCAGGTACAAGCCCATGAACCCAGACTGGCTACAGGAGGTTGAAAAGCAACCCTCCCTTCCCCCCAACAACCCCCCTCGCCCCGCAAGCCCTGCCCACCCTGGACAACAAATGGAATCACCCACTGGGGCTCGAGATCTTTCCTTGGAGGGGGTTTCTTTCTTTTCCCAGCACCCTCTCCAGACTGGCCTGCACATATAGGCAACATCAGGGTGGGTCCAGATCCCACCCTAAATGCCACCCATGACCACTAAACATTTGCCAACCTCGCACCCCCTTTGCGGACCCCTTTTCCAATCTGCCCCACCCCACTGCGTGTGACATTTTACTGTCCGGTTCCTACCTCTTGCCCCAGGGACATCAGGTTGCTACTGAGGGCTCCCTGGTCTGTGGTAATAATGCCCCTCCCCCACACAAACCGTCTCCTCCCCCACTCTGGCCACCCCCAGACCCCAGGCCCCTCCTCACGACCCCAAACTCAGGTTACCCTCCCTTACAGGCCCCCAGCCCCCGTGGCATATTTACAGAAATGCCACTCAGCAGAACAACCCAAATCAAATGAACGTTAACGGGAAAGCTGCTAGCTTCCAAATTAGCGGTGCATAATTAGTTTCATGCATAAACCTCTCGAAAGCACCGGGCGCAGGCTGGTGAGAGAGACAATTAGCTTTTTTTTTCCGGAGGATGAAGAGGAAGAGCAGGGAAGGAGTGGGGGAAAGCTGGGAGAGGGTGGCTGGAGAGGGGTGTTGGTTGGGTGAAATGCAGGTCGCCTTTGCATAGCAGAACCTCATACCAGGCCTGCCTGAGGGGATTTGGTGATGCCTCCAGGCCTCCAACTTGAGATTTTTAGGGAAGTTGTCCACACCCAGACTTGCTCCTCCTGGAGTTCTCTTCACAGGATTTGCTCAGGAGGGTCTTTCTATCCCTGGCTGGGGCTGCAGGGAGAGTCTTTGGCCACACCGGGGCTCTCGGGGGAAATGTCTGAGCTTTGTCTAGGCCTGTTCTGGGACTCAGGACTCTGCGCAGGATGGCATGTCCACTGTGTGGTGGCTGGCAGTGTCCTGGGTACCGTGGTGTCCTTTGCAGACTTGCTGGCTAAAAATCACAGTTTGTTGTGAATCTCAGGGCTCCCGGAGCTCCCAGACCCCAGCAGTCAGTGAGGGGCGGCCTCTCAGTGGGGCAGTAGAGAATCCCCCTTGGCACCCTGCCCTGAGTAGCTGAGTCCTGGCTAAGGTGACAGTCATCTCCAGACTTCCAACCCCATCTAGCTCAGCCCACTCCATACTGGCGACCTCCCCACAGGAGGACCCAGGCCCGATATCTCCAGACTCAGTCCAGGGATAACTGCCCACTTGGCCTGACTTCTCAGGGTTGGGCAGGCCCCTGAGGACCATCCAAGGAGCTCTGAAAGTCCAGGACAGAGGCAACTCCAGGACCCCTCCAGCTACTCAATCCAGGCCCTGCTATGCACTCGCCTCACTCTGACCCCACACTGTCGACACTTCCCTGTCCTTAGTCATGGCCCCTTCAGAGCCTTCTCCCTTTACCTCGCCCACTGCCACTCCCTAGGGTCCACAAGCAGGTGGTGATGTGTGTTGGTGGCAATCTCTCCCAGACTCCACTGCATTCCCAAGATGGGAGGCAGGCTGTGGCGACTCAGGCGTGGTCGCGAGTGGGGAGGGTTTGGCTCTGGGAAAGACGGCAATACCAGCCTCGTGCCTTTGAAGATGCTCCACCTCCTGTCCCTGCCATGCCTGGCCTAGGAAGTGTCAAGGGCAGGGCAGGGGGGTTCTAGGCACGGCTGTCTCTCCCCGTGGTCCTGAGCGTCTCTCAGTCGCCACCAGTCTCACCCAGGTTCCTCACCTCAGTTGGAGTCAACACACCTGCCTCCCTCCCTTAAGTTTCGGGTCTGTCAATGGCGGCGGGGAGCTGGAGGCTTTCTGTCATTGCAGGTGTCCTTGCCACCCACAGAGGTCATGACTGAGGCACATGGACGCTGGAGCTCACCTCGGTAGTGACCGGGGTGAGAGCTGGGAATGCCTGAGGTCTCTCAACTTGGGGTTCTGCTGGGTCTCCAGGTCCAGCCATGGGGATGCTGTGGTCGGTCTGAAGAGAGTTCTTTACGTGGTGGCGTGCAGTCTTTATTGCCTATTATTTATTATTTATTTTGCCTTAATTTATAATTGCATGATTGCCAGTGGATCTTAGTGCCACAGGGACAGAAATGTGCTGCCCAGTCCTCAATAAAGAATGCTTTTCCTGCCATAAATAAACAGAATATCCAATCAACTACCCATCAAATTGCCTGGCCCTGGCACAAACAGAATGCCACTAATGAGACACAACATTCATTAGCTTAATGCTCTACCAGGGGAAGTGGGCTGGCCTCTGAGTGCCACCACAGGGGCCAGAATGGGCCAGCCTCCACGTAGGGGCTGGGGTGGTTCTGTCTATGAGCACCCCAAGGCCAGTTAGGCACCCCCAAGTAGGGAGGGCTGGTCTCAGTGGAGTCACTGCTGTTGATTGACCTTACTTCAAGATGGCAGGAAGTGACTGCATAGTCCTGTATGCCCAGCCCTGAGCTGGGTGCTATGGGTACCATCTGGGAGACACAGTTCCTGGTACAATGTGTGTTCCCACACTGAGGGATAAAATGTCCATGTAGCAAGATCCTCATAAGGTTGTTGGTGTGGGTGGGGTGGTCAGGGAAGGCTGCATGGAGGAGGAAGGGATGAGTTCCTCCTTTGAGGATAAACAAGAAATGGCAATGAGAGGTACAACATGGGCACAGGTGTGGAAGGCAGGGGGAGCAAGCAGAGACAGGTGCTCAAGGGCGGGGCAGACGCTGATGCTGGGAAAGGCAGCAGAATGTGGATTGTCTAGGGCTGGGTTAGGAAACTGGGCTTTGGCAGCAGCAGGAGTCAGAGAGGCTTAGCGTTTGGAAAGACCCTGAAGCAGAGTCAGAGTCGCCGCAGACCAAGTTTACCCAGGTCCCTTCTCCAACTCGCCTCCTGCCATCCCTCTTTCCAGGCTGGCTGGGTGCAGGGTACAGGAGGGGCCGGCACAGCCTACTCCTGCTCTGTCTGCTCTTTATCACTGTCAGCTGCTCGAAGCCAAGCCCGAGATGGCTGCCCTCCCCAGCAAGCTGAGCTCCCCGAAGATAAGATGAATGTCTGCAGGGCACAGAGCTGAGCTGTTCTGGAGGAAGTGGAAGAGGAGGAAGAAGGAATAAACACCCGTCACATTAATAAGAGTTTGGGAGAAGTGAGGGGCTGAAGCCAGGAGTCTCCAGATGGTGTTTAGTGAAATGACAGTTTGATGCTTAAGAGGAAAAATGGAACCGTGGTATGCGGGAGCTTCGATCTTCATGAGGTGGTGGTGAGGGGAGTGGGCACTTGGAGTCTGGCGTGAGGCCTGACCAGAGCTAGTTCTAGGTCCCAGCAGAGAGGGCAAAATACTTCCAGGATGTCTGCTGAGGGTCCCCCACTGAGCAGCTCGGGTGCTAAGGGTTCAGGTACACTCCCAACCACACATTCCAGGGTGCTCTTCTCCGTGGAGAAATTGGCAAGTCAATCCTTGTGCCAACAGTGTGTCCGTGGGCATGGGTAGGCCCAGCCCCTGCCCTTCAAGAGCACATGGTTCAGGGTGAGGAATGGGCAGAGACTGTTAAAGTCTAGCACCTAGGCATGCACAGGGGCTTCTGGGAATGTAGGAAGAGGTGCCTTATCCAGCCTCATTCAAATTGGGGAAGGCCTCCTGGGGAAGGTGACGTCTAGGCTGAGAGCTGAATGTTGGCCGGGCAAGAGAGGTGGGGGTTTAGGAAAAGACAGGCAGAGGGAAGCAGCAGGGCCAAGTGTGGCGTGTGCAGCTGGATGGCGGGGGTACTCAGAAGCACTGGGTGTTTCTGATCCTGGTGTCAGGTGAGTGGCGGCCAGGGTCTGGGCTATTGGTCAGGGATGGGTGGGAGGACCTGCCCGCAGGACTCTGTCACTGGAGCAGGGTGGCAGTGGGGAGGGTATGGAGAGTCAGAGAAGGCGTTCTCCAAGAGTGTGGGTGCATGAATCTCCCCTGATCCTATTTCCTTGTCTGTAATGATGTCATCACAAGCATTGGAAGGCTTCCTCCCTGACTTGCTACTACAGTGCCTGAAATCACACCCTCAGAGCACCTTGCTTGGGTTAAATAGAGCACACTTGCAGCATCTATCCATGATCCAAACTGCACTTTCTCTGCTTTCCCATAGGGGGAGCAGTCTGGGGCCTGTAGGCCTTGTTTGGGTGGGGAGCAGTGGGGGTCCAGGTCGGGGGAGGCCATTTCTCTGAAGTGGGGGAACTTGGTCCTGCCCATTCTGGCCTGGGCTGGGGCAGCGCACCTGGGGGGAGATTTGGGAAGGGCCAGAAGGGCCATTGAATTTTTGGCAGCACTGGGGAGCCACGGCCCCCTGGCAGAAAGCGGGCATTCCAGTCCAGATGAGATGAAGTAGCTGAGGGGTTGGTGTTGGGTGGAGGTCATGGGGGGCTGGCAGGGGAGGGGAATGGAGAGACAAAAGAAAGAACCAAGCAAGGAGAGTCAAGGAGGAATTCCAGGCTTCTGAATCCATTCTGTTTCGATTTCCCCCCAAGTCACACAGCTGCCAGGGTTCAGACAGATGCTGTGATTAGCATTTTAATGCATTTCAGAGGACCTTGTCCAAACTGCTCTGGAAATCAGAAATCAAGAGTTTATCTTCAGCTGTCCCTGTAGAGCTACATTCTCTTTCAATTGCAAAGGAGCCCGAGGAAGAGTGAGTGCACATGTGTTTTCGTGTCCGCGTGTGGGTGTGTGATGGGTGCTAGTGTGTGTTGGTGTGCACACAGGCATCAGCTATGTGGACATGCCACCGCTGCACACACGTTGATGCCATGACCCCTGGGCGGGGGTGCGCATTTGCATGTCGAGTGCGTGCCTACAGCTGGATCTGTGTGTGCACGTGCACACTTTGTGTGTGTGCTTATTCCACATGTGCCTTTGCTGATGTGACTCCCCCCAGGATCGTTCATGTGGAAAGAGAAGGACTTGATGCTGGTTGAAAACAGGTCAGCACTGAGTGACTCGGCCTGTCAGGGCGTCTGGGCCTCAGGTAATGGGAAATGCATTTCAAATTGGCTGTAGCTGCTGGGCTTGACCCCAAAGCCACATTTCCAAATGCTACAGGCTAGGGGTATTTTTGAGCAGCGTGGCATTTCTGGAGTTAGCGTCCCACTCTTTGGACTGTGCTGGCATCTGAGCCCTGCCCCTGAGATCTTTTTGAAGCCTTAGGTGAAGGATGGGACAGAGGGTGGCATTTGGAAGCTGGGAGCCCCTCCCTTGTGACACATCCTGGGGGTGCCCCTTATCCTCTCTGCCTGTTCCCAAGATTCTCCTCTTGCCACCCCAATCTGGCCGTATTGCCATCTTCTCAGTTTGTCTTTGGGTTGGCTGTTGCCAGTCATTCAACAAGCTTCAGCTGGAAGGATTTCCTTCTCTTCCTTTTGTCACTAGGCCTAAACACCCCTCCCCTCCTCAACTCCCTATCCTGGGAGGTGTCACTCTCATCCGAAACACTGATTTCTGGGACCACCACTTTCCTTCTTTAGAGGAAGGCACCTGTTCACCAAGCGAGACCAGGCAACACCACTGGCTACATTGGGGGCAATGAAATGCCAGCGCTTTTGCCCATCATGATTGCACATGGTGGGCTTGTCTTCTTGTGGGCTCGTGGGGCCCCTCATGACTGCACTGGACTCGACCTGGGTGGTGCAGTCTGAGTGACAGCAATTGAGGGATTCGTCTGTTGGAAGGGGGGGGTGGGAAGCAGTAGACAGTTCCTTGTGAATTTGTTTAATGTAAATACATCCTCTATTTATCTTTGGCTGTTAATAAATTCATGCATTATTAGAAAATCCCTCATACCAGCAGACCCGCTGTGTTAGATCAGCTCGTTTTAAGAGATTTCCTGTTGGCAGGATTCAAAGCCCACACCTGCAGCCAGCCCAGGCACAAGGATTTAACTCAAACGCCGCAGATAATTAGATCAGTTAACCTCGCAAATTAAAACAAGCACATCGCATTAGCTTAGTTTATCCTAAAAGAAAATATTAAGTTCCCCCAGATAAGTCGTTTAATAAGAAGAGAAGATAGCAATACTATCTTCCCAGAAGTGGGCAGTGGCCAGAAGTAGGTCTTCCCCCATTGACGGAAGCGGAAGAGATTGGGTTCTAGCCCGGCAACTTCATGGGGGTCAGAGTGTTTGACAACACACTCCTTGACCCCAGACAGGGTGCAGGCCAAAGCACACAAGACAATTCAAAGCTCCTTGGGGTCTAACTGGAAGGAGGGGTGTCAGTGGGGTCTAGCTTATTCTGCCACCTCATGATACAGGACAATTCCCAAGGAAGATCTGGGGGTATGGTAGAGGTTGGGGGTTCACTCCATTAGGAGAGGCTTTCTGGAGGGACTATCCCCACAGTAAGTTCCTTCCATCTGTGTGATACTCTATACTTAAAGAGTTAATTTGAAGTCTCTACATTCTAAGTCCAAGAAGTCAAAATAGAAGGCAATTTGGACTTTAGCAGAAGTCAGTCTTGGGCCTCCCCAGTGGCGCATCGGTTAGGCGCTGCGCTGTGGAGCTGTCGGCAGCGGCAGCGCGAGTTCGACACCCAGCCAGGGAGAATCCCACATGGCGCGGCAGACCTCTCCTGCCTCGCCCGCTGCTCCCCTCGGCAGTGTATTTCTGATCTGCCTGTTCTGCTCCCCACTCTGTCTCTGGTGAACCCTCTCGCCGCCCCATGCCTCTGGCCTGTACCCCAGCTTGTATGTATAAATAAAAAATAAATCTTAAAAAAAAAAAAAAAAGAAGTCAGTCTTTGCAAACTCTGTGGTGTAAAAACTTTTGCTCAGCAGAGAAACAGTGTAGACAATGTGACTGTGTGCAGGACTATGGCGTCTTCCTAACAGGGCAGTGTTTGCGAGAGGCTTCCCGGGACTCCCTGCACTAATTACACAGGCTTTGTATCTGTTCATTAAAGCAGGCTTGGCAGGGTATTAACTTGGAAGCACTGTTGGATTGTCTACTCAAAAGTAATAAAACTGCACTGAGCACATCCCATAATATGGGTGCTAACGGAAACGGGTGTCCACTCGAATTAGGGTGGATTTACTGGAGTTCTCAGTCACAGAGTCTTCCAGAGAAAGGCCGTGTTGCAAATGAGAAAGGGCCCAAAGGAGGCATCTGGGCAGAATGTGGCCAGTGTTTGTGGACCCTCATGGGCTGTGTGCCCCTCTTCAGACTTCCGAGTCTCCCCTGCCAAATGGGGTGGGAGTGGAGGAGGGCGACACGAAGGCCCTGTCCCATTCTCGTTTAGGAGATGCTTGGCCTCAGGAGGGAGAGGCAGAGAAGAGTTCCACTCAAGGGTCAAACTCCTGCTGTGTAAGAGGGGAAGGAAGGTTTCCTCAACAGTGCTGGACAGAGGCTGGGGGTGCCCAGGGTCCCCAGAGCTGAAGGGGGACTGAAATCATCTGGGGAGCATTTGCAAGGTATGGATTCCCAGGCCACACCCTGATTTCATAACTCTGTGTGTGTGTGTGTGTGTGTGTGTGTGTGTGTGTGTGTGTGTGTGTGAGAGAGAGAGAGAGAGAGAGAGAGAGAGAATCTCTGTCTTCTACTTTTCTTTACATTCGTCACAAATCTGAACATCCCCCATGCGGCTCCCACGTGTGGCGTGCAGGCAGGTGAAGCCCCTCAGCATTCTCCTCCAGGTGGAGAAGTCCTCCCGTGGGGGTGGGGTGAAGGAGTGCCAAGTTTCCCTCACCAGCTTAGGGCCCCAGAAGGAGTTCAGTTTCCCCTAAACTCACCTCCAGCAGAACCTCCCCAAACCAAGTGAGTAGCCTCTGCCAGCCCGTGCCCTGGCGCGCCAGCTGTGCCCACGGAGGCTGCCTGAGCGGGAGGCTCAGGAAGGCTCTCCACTCTCCACGGCTCCTGTTCCAGATGCCCCTCATCCGCCCCAGGCCACCCACGGGGACTGGCCCGAGTCCTCTCTGTCCACGCTGCCTTTCACCTGGGGGAGGCTGTCACTCCTATGCAGGAAGTTTCAGTGGCTCCCAAGTACCAAAAAAGAGAGCCCAAGTTGCTCAGTGGGGTGTTCAAGGGCACCCTCACTTGGGTCTCAAACCTCCTGGAACTCCAGACCCTCAAGTTCGTTTGAGCGCCCTGGACCCCACAGAGAGCAAAGTCCCCTCCCTCACGGCCTTGCAAGCCCCCCTTCTGTGGACGCCCTCACCTCCTTGGAATGCTGTCTCCAGCCCTTCTCCATCCACCCAAATCCTGCCCACCTTCCACAGGCAGCCCCCCACGCCGCCCCCCAGCCAGCATGGCCTGTGCAAGGCGCTCAACGTAACCCACCATGCGGGGCTCTCAACTTCAGCCCCAAGTCTCAATCCATTGCCCTCTAATTGCTTGGCATGCACATCTTCTCTCCTCTGCAGGAGGGAGTGCCCCGAGGGGCAGCAGGGTGCCTGGCCTCTCCTCGCCTCCACCTGCCAGGCAGCACCTAGCACAGGGCCGTGCTCCTGGTGGGTGCTCAGGAAACACTTATGAATTGAATTAAAAACCTTCTCTCAGCTCTGAGCGGTCCCAGCTGTTGGATGCCAGCTGTCAGGGCTGCTGGGAGAGGCCGAATGCATATTCATTTTGGGTCCCTGGGTCGCTCGCCTGGAAGGGCCTCCTGGACCATTTCAAGCCACATGGGTGCCAGGACATGAATCTGCTTCTGCTCTCACCAGTCAGAGTTTTAAATCTTCTGGGCTCCACTTGCCCAGCTTCCAGAGGTGCTGTCCTTTTTGAGGGGTGAAAGGAGGGGAGAAGCAGGGTTATTTGTCGCATGTGGGGATTGTGCAAAACATTAGGAAAACTTAGCTAAGACCTCATGGGGTCACAGGGTGGTAACCTTGCACCACGCTTTTCCAGCACAGCCAGGCCCTGGCAGAGACAGGACCATGGCCCCTACCCTAGAATGTTCCCACCACACCCACACTTGGCTTCCATTCAGTGAGGCTTGTCAGACTCCCTGCCTGGCCAGTCTTGCTGCGTTCTGCAGCTGGGAGGACTCGCCTCTGTGCGCCCTGGCCCAGGTGTCCTCCAGACCACGACAGAGATAGGATGGGTCAGAAGGGGCCCAGCAGGGTCACTGGGAGGGGAGAGAGGCCTGGCAACTCAGCAGCTGTGGCCACAGGTGCTCAGCTTGTTGCAGGCATCGTGCGCTGTGTGGACAGTCCCTGGAGGAGGCACCATTGCCATCTCAGGGTCCACAGGAGGAAACAGAGCACAGAGAAGTGAAGTGACTTGCCCACAGTCACACAACTCAGAGTGGTGGAGCTGGGTTGGTTGAATTTGGAGCCTGAATCTATCCAGTGACATGGGGGGTCTGGTCTCTAAGTCCCGAGGGTCTTCAGAGAAGGGAGAGATCAGGACACGCGAGTCGTCACAAGGGTTTCCCTCTGGATTCAGTTTGGGGAATCCAGGGTTTAGGACAGATGGGTTTAGGTGGGGTTGAAGACTAGGACTGGCTCACCTCCTAGAAGTGATTTGCTCCAATGTAGCAATTACCTACATCACCTCCCCCTGCGTCTCTCCCTCCCAGGCCATTCAGGTCTGCTTGAACATTTCTGTGACTGGAGACGCACTACCTCTTGGGACAGCCCATGCCCCTGGGGGATAGGGAGGGCTTCCTCATGCTGCTGCTTTAGGCCACAGAGGCGAAGCCTGAGGGAGACACAAACCAGCCCCAGGGCCATCGCTGACCCCTCCCTCCTTACTCAGGCCAGCCAAACTGAAGCTAATCATGAGGGTCAATCTCAGGCAGGCTTTGACCCAGCCCACCTGTTTCTCTCCACACTCTAACAACAGGCAGAAGAGGCGGTGCTTCCTCTTCTGAAAGAGGAAGTTGTCGCCACTGTTACAGCCCTGAAAACTGGCTGGGCCGCTTCAGAAGGCATGCACCCCAGGGCAACAGCTAGCAAAAACAGGGAGTGGGGAGTGACCACAGAAAGCCTGTCACCTGGGGGCAGCTGCTGCCAGCACAGTGGTCTCCACTATTCAGTGTTTAAGCCACAGATGGATGCAAGTTTAAGGAGGATAGAGATGATGAAAATGGTACCTAAGGGCTGAATCTTCATCCTCTGCTGAATTCCATGGAATTAGAAACCATGTCAGTAGTTGAATAACGTGCTGAGTTAGCAGTGCTATGTTGAGGCATCTCTGGAACACTGGAAAACTATTCTTTTGGACTCAGCCTCCTCATAGAAGCATTGGGTCCTGATCTGCTGCTGAAGGCATGTTTCGGGGCTGAGGCTGCTGTTGCACCCGGCTTGCTCTTCTGTAACCTCCCCCATCTCTGCTGGTGTGGCAGATTCTGCTGCCCCTGATTCATCCCTGCTTCTCCTTCACTAATCAAAGTGCAGTTTTGCTTATGGCAGAGATGATTCATCCTTGGAGAGATAATCCTTCTCCCAGCCACCCTTGCAGCTGCGATGGTCATGTGACTCAGTTCACACCAATGAAATATAAACAGAAATCTCCTGGGAAGGGGCCTGTGGGAAACGTTTTGCACTCCTGATGAAGACAAAGATACAACTGGACTTACTCTGCTTGGTTGTAGAGGTGATGCTTGGAGGTGGGCGGCCATTTTATCACTACAAGGTAAGAGACTCTGACACTGACATTGACATTGTTATGCTGCCAAAGCACCAACCAACCTCAGACTCTGATATACACAAAACAAAAGTTCCAGTTGTTAAAGCTATTACCACCAAATGTATTTCTAACTGATAAGGTAGTCACTAAAACTGACATTCAGAGAGGTTAAGCACATCCGAAGGCTGTGGGCAAAGCTGGCACTGGAATTTGACTCCGCTTTCCGTGCAGAACAAAACCTCTCCAATGCCAGGCATGCCCGGGGTACGGCGACACCTGAAGGGCTACCACTGTGCCTCACGTGTCCCTCTGAGGTCTACTGGTCATGCCAGAGTCTCTTGTGGGAGCAGCCTGGTCTTGGGGTGACAGGGACTGAGGAAGATAACATCATTCCTACCCTCGTGAAGCTCTGGTTTTCTGCAGGGTTGTGCCACAGAACACAGTGCAGGGAGCAGGAACCTGCAGCCACGCCTCTGCCTGGCCGCACGGCCTGAGCAAGCCCCTTCCCCTGCCTCCTCTTGCATGAGAGCATGCTGCTAAGGCTTGCTGAGAGGACCTAGGGGGTGAAGTCATCCTGCGGCGTGTCTGGCCTGCAGTGAGTATACTCAGAATACTCAGTTGTCACTGTGGTTAGAGGCGGGATTCCGTTACCTGCCCTCCTATCTGGGGGTTTGCAGCCAGGAGCCAGAGCAGCTGTGCAGCAGAGGCAGGCAGTACTGCCCACATCCCTGGCTCTCCCACTGCAGGGACAGAGGCCTGACTTCCAAAGTCCAGCCCCTGCACTTGTTCCTTGTGGCTTTTTTCTTGGTCCACCCATGCAGCAAATCAGAAGAGCTGGGGGATTCTAGACCCCTGGGCAGAGACTGGTGGGAGACTGAAAAATACCCCCCTTCCTTGCCCCTCGATGGGTGACTCTGGGGAGTGACCCACTCTGTCTAGACTCCCCTGTGGGCTAAGCACCTTCATAGTGGAAGCTGGTCTGTCCAGTAATACATCCTCTGCTGATTTCTTTTTTTCCTGTTGCGTGTCCCCCTATCTCCTGTTTCCGGGGGTCACCACCCAAAGAAATCACTTGCACTCAACTGCTTATCTAGAGTTAGCTTAGGGAGGATTCAAATGAAGACAATATCTTTCAGAGCCTCAAGCTAGGCCATCAAACACTTTGTGCACACGAGTCTCCTCGGAATCTCGTTAGAATACAGGGATACAGTCGGAGTAGCTTGGCTCACAAGGTCTGCGGTGGGGCGCACGGCTCTGCACTTCTAACAAGCACCCTGGTGATGCTGATGTGCTGGTCCAGGTTGATCCTTGAGCCAGGGTTTAGACCTCAGCACTGATGGGCATGCTCAGACCAGGGGACTAGAGCAGCCCGGGAGAGCTTCCTAGAGGAGAGTGGAGACTTGGAGTTAAGCCCTGAAGTCCTGGGAAGACTGCGATGTTTGGGCAAGGGGAGAGAGGCCTTTCTGGGGAGGAAAGGAGTGGGGGCTTGCGACCCAGTGTGAACAGGATGTGGGGTGACTCATCTACCTGGTGTGGATTAGAGCCTGCTGGTTATAGGGGCTGGAGGTTCTGAAGTACCTTCTCCACCCTCCAACCACAATGACCCCATTCTCATCCCTAATGCCAGAGAAAAAAACAGAACTTCCTGACTCCCCAAAGCCTTCCCTGCTTCCCACCTTCCAATTTCCCCTCCTTTACATACACCTGAATTCTGTCCCCGCTTCTGCAGTCCTTTCCGGTCATTCCAACTCCTCGTCATCCCTCTTCTGAAATGTAACAGGTTGGCTAGCTTGCATCACACCTTTGACCGTTCGATGACTTATGATTTGTAGTCCCGTGATTGTCTCACATGTGAATTAGGAGTCACCGGATCTTACTGTGACAAAGGACCCGGAGGTCATCCACATAGATATCTCTATTTTGTCATTCATAATAATACCTGTATTATTTATGGCAACCCACGTGGAAGGCTTACACGTAAGATTTTCGTTATAATTGAGAGAGGCCCAGAAAGGTCAGGTGGCTCCTCCTGTCATCCAGCTGGTCGGTGTCCTCCCCACAGCCTGGAAGCTGTGAGTGGGTGGAGTGGTGCATTTGGCATCACTTTGCCTCTTGAGTGCTGGGCACAGAGTTGGGCAAGGCAGGCTCAGCCCAGCTTGGAGCCCATTCAGCCCCCAGGGTAGGAGGCCACCCGCCTGGCGCCCCCTGGTGGTCTCATCAAGCACAGACTCAAATGCCTTGAACTAAACATGCCCTTGAGTCACAATAAACTGGGACTCTGGGGGAGCTCATGCCCCTGAAGCAGCCTTTTTCTCTTTACAAAATATTTTTCATAAATAATTGAAGAATAAAGAGCCATGCCACTTTCTGCCTTTTTCATCCAGAGCTGCTCATCTTTGATGGGACACAACAGCCCACCCTTCCAGAATGATGCGACACAGACACCTGCTGTGCTCTTTAGACGTAGCCCCTCCAGTCCTAAGCCACATCCATCCAGGAGCAGGGGCACACAGACATTCTGCTTCCCAGGCTTGTGTCTGGAAAAGGTCACCGGACCCTTTAACAGTCTCCCCGTGACTCGTGCAAGCACATCCAAGCACGATCAGTTCCAGGCTCGGGGGCAGGGACAGGACATCATTGGGGTTGGGGACCAAGACGCTGGCTGCCTTGGGGGAATGGAGAGCTTCTGGGAGGGTCTCAGAGACTTTACAGAGAAAGTGATGTTGGATTTGGGCCTCCGCAGATGAACAGCAACTCTCCAGGCAGGGGGAAAGCAGGAGAAAAGCAGAACCTGAGGGAAGGGGATATGCTTGGGAAGGTGATGGGGGCTGGGGGATTTGGGTCAGGAGGTACGTGGGCCACCCAGCTGGATCTTGTGGGGGGGGAATCCTGAAGTTCTTCTAGGTGGTCAGAGCTCCATGGCACTGTGACCTTGGCACAATGGCAAAGCCACGAGGAATACATTAGGGGTGAGACCCTGGAGAAGGCCGTCGTGGTGGTGGGGGTCCCCATGGGCTTAGCGTCCGCTCTTGCTTATCTCTGCTCCTGGGTATTTCCTGTCACTATTGTTTTTTGGCACATAAATGTATTTTCTGGATTTTGATCTGTGTTCACACTTGCCTCCCAAACCAGACTGTAAGATATTTCAGCAATGTCCGTGTCCCACTCATTTTTTTTTTAAGATTTATTTATGCATACAAGCTGGGGTGCAAGCCAGAGGTGTGGGGCAGTGAGAGGTTTCACCAGAGACAGAGTGGGGAGCAGAACAGACAGACTGACTGAAACACACTGCTGAGGGGGAGGAGCAGGCGAGGCAGGACAGGTCTGCTGTGCCATGTGGGAATCTTCCCCTCTGGGCATCGAACTTGCATCACAGCTGCCGACAACTCCACAGTGCTGCGCTTAACCCGTTATGCCACCAAAGAGGCCCTGTCTCACTCATTTTTGTCTGATGCCAGATACCCCACCTCCCACAAGCCAGTTCTGCCCAGGACAGGTTATCAGTAAACACTGCTGCCACTTATTGGGGTGATAACAACCATGATCCAAAACACGCAGGCACATACTGGAAAGGCTGTGGAACATCAGCTTGGTTTCCTAAGCGACCTGAGCAGAGGACAGGAGAAAGGCTTGAGGCAGAAGGGCAAGAGGTGGACATGGGGAGCCCTTCTGGGTGGCCTGCCCCCAGTTGGTGGGGGGCATGGCGAGGCAGTCTGCCTGGCCTGCACTAGGAGAAACAGATTTAATCTGTGCTTTATTGCACTTACCACAAATGGGGTCAGGCAGTGGAGGGCAGGAGACACTCCCCATGCTCTTCCACTCGCACCCCCTCCCCCTGTCATCTGCAGTAATATAGTAATGCCAACTCTATCATGCTTAGAGTTTTAAAGAATGTCAGGGCTGGAAGGGCCCCCAGAGGCAATCATCCCATTGCTCCTTTTGCTATGTAGAAGGTTGAGGCCCAGGGAGGCTCCTAGCTGAGCACATGGCCCAAGGTCCATGCCAGATATACCCCACTTCCACAAGGGGGGCTGGACTTGCACCCAGCTCCCCTGTCTCTCAGCGCAAGCTCTCAGTCTGTTTTTTCATGTGGTCTCACTTATTTCCTGCGAGATAGATATGATGGCTGTGGACACAGAGGCTCTCTGGGTATTTCAGGGATATCAGTGAGGGAGTTTTACTGAGAACAGCCCCAGTCAGGCCTGGAATCTGTCAGGGGAGCCACAGAGAAGATGTGATCCCCCAAATGGGGACCCTGTCCGGGAAGGGTAGCTGGAAAAGGGAGAGGGTAACTGGGAAGGCAGTCTAGGAGAGAGGGACAGTGTGGGCAAAGCCTCAGGCAGGGGGAGAACTTTGACAAGTTTCTGTGGGAAGGGGCAAGAAGGACTGGATGGCAGCAGTGGGAGGTGGGGCTGAGGATGGTCAGAAGAGGAGAGGCGAGAGCTGGCAGTACCACACGGAGTGCTGTGCCTGCTGGTTCCTGTCTCCGGTTGCAAGTGTTTCTGACTTCCTTCTCGGAACCTTGGGGTTTCACTCCACACAATGGGCCCAGCAGGGGCCCCTGGCTTCCCGAGGCAGCCTCAATCCCTGAATCCATACATGGCCTGCATCAAGGGTCAGGGGCTGCTAGGCTGGACATGTGGCTGTCAGAGGAGATCCTCTATGGTCCCCAGAATTCAAACACTTCAAACATGAAGACCTCTTCCCCCCAAGGAACAGCCATAGACTGCCCATTTCTCAGTGCTATGGGTGGAATAGTGTAACCCCAAAAGATGTGGCAGTCATGGCCTGCAGTGTGTGGGAATGTGGCCTTGTTCGAAATAGGGTCTTTGCTGATGGTCAAGTTAAGATGAGGGCATTGGGGTGAGCCCTAATCCCATGTGACTGGTGTCTTTATCAAAAGTGGAAATTTGGACACAGATAGACAGCACAGGGAAGATGACGTGAAGACAAACAAGAATGGCAGCTAAAGCCCAAAAACACCTGAGGCCTCCAGAAGTGAGAAGAGAGACCTAAACAGATTCTTCCTCACAGCCCTCAGAGGGAACCCACCTAGGGCAGCTTGATGTTGGATTTCTAGCCCCAGAACTGTGAGACAACACATCTCTGTTGTTTAAGTCACTCAGTCGGTGACACTTGGTTGAAGCTGCCACAAACTAGTACGCTCAGCAAGAAGAAGGACAGCGTAGGACAAGGGACCTGGAGGTAGGTTGGAATCTGGCACGTGATCCCATGGTCTGAAATAGACACAGAAGGTGGCTTGGGTGGGAGGCTGGGAGAGAGGGTGCTGGGGCTGATGGGGCCAGGACTCACTGTCCAGAGACAAAAACCAACTGTGTTTCTACAGGACAGATGAGAGGAAACGCATCACATCTCTAAAATGGAAGGCTTTGATTGTGCCAATCACTAGAAGTTGTAAAACTACCCCGAAGAATTAACAGCCTCTGGACATGCTAACTACATCCATCATAAATTCGTCTTTAGTTTCTGTTATCATATCACCGTCTCTGGGGACCCCTGTCTTGTCATCATTTGCCCTTTATAATTTATTCATCTTGTTCTTGCCTGCATCCTTTCTACTTATCATTCATCTTTACAGTTGTACATAAAATTAGATGGGTCCCTCCATGGCAGGGCTGGGAGGCAGGGAGATAGGTCTGTCGGGAAGCTCAGGGAAGGTGGTGGAGGACCTGCTAGAGCTCCCGTGAGTGCCAGGCGGAAGGACAAGGAGGGCATTAGGGAAGGAGGAGGAGAGGAGAGAGAAAGGAGAGCGGGAAAGAAGGCTGAAAGAACATGGTTTGAAAGTGAGAAGGGGAAAGAGGAAGAGGAAAATGACTAGAAGTCAGAGAAAAAGGGAGGAAACCAGCATAAAGAGAAGAGAAAGAAACGGAGAGAAAACGTGAGAGGAAGGCGAGAAGAGAGGGAGAGACACCCGGAGAGAGTCCTGCTACAAATCCAACTGAGTTCTTTCCCACTTTAACATCTTTCCTGGTAAACTCAAAGAAGGTCACATTGAATTTCCATGGAAATGACCCGTCCTGAGTTTTGATGACCTGAGGCAGGCGGCATGATGGCCGCGATGTTGCATGTCTACTAGGCTGAACAGAGCGGGTGGGGGAGGCAGCCAGCGAGGAGTGTGTGGGTTTGCTTTGTATTCTCAGTTGGTGGAGTGAGGGCACAAAAGCCAATCTTTAACTAGTGAATTGGAACTTTAATGTTTACCAAGCAGATACAGCTCCCACTCCTCCCCTCCCCCTGCCAGCTCCCTCTCTGCCCCTCTCCCCTGCCCATTCCCTCTTCTCACAGCTTCCAGGTCTCCTGCTAACTGGACCCAGCTCTCTCCCCTCCCCAGTCCTGCTGAGGAGCCTTTCTGTTGCCACAGAGAGAGTGCTGGCCAGTGTTTGCCATGTTGCTCGTCTTCTCTCATCGAAGCCTCTCCCCTTAGATTCTACATCCCTAACCTTGGGAACAGATGGACTTTTTCTGGAAGACGATTTCCTGCAAAGTCCCAAAGGTGAAGGAGCTGGGACTAAGTATCAGGGGCCTATTTTAAGGAGCAGAAATCTTCCAAGAGGACTCCTGTGCACATGTGGGCTCCACAATGGGTTTCTCCTGCCCAGCTCATGGCCGCTCACTCCTCAAACACCTTGTCTTGAGGCTGGTTCCTAGACTGGTGCTCCCATCTGACAGGCTTATCTTATTCCCAACTCTATTCCCACCCTGCCCATACCCTGAGCAAAGCCTTTGACTAACTCCTGTACCGCAGAGTCAGCTGGGTTCCCTTTCCAAACTCCTAAAGCAACTGGTGGTGCGAGGGAGAGAGGAGAATATCCTGGGTTCTGGTTGCAGATCCAGCGCTGTCCTTACCTGGCCATGCATACATTGTGTGACCTTGGGTGAACTGCTTAATCTCTCTAAAGGTGGTTCTCCTGTTGTGTGTGGGATGATGAACTCTTTCCCTTACAGAGTTGTTGTGGAGATAAAACGAGGTCATGGAGGTAACATACCTGTCAGATAGTAAGCACTTAATTGTTCACTGTTATTATTGAGAAATTACCCATACTACACATTTTATAACAACATAATATCTTGCATCATTGATGATGATGATGATGATGATGATGATGATGTGTGTGTGTGTGTGTGTTTGTCTGTGTGTGTGAACTTATGTCTCCAAGTGGATGGACAACTCCAAGAGGGAGAAGCACTTTTCTTATCTCTGTCTGCCAGGACTCCTAGCACTATGCCCAGACACCCTCAAGAAATACTTGTCAACGGACTGAGAAACTGCCCCATGTTGACTATGCCTTATTAATACTGTGACAACCATTGTGGATAAGGAGGTGGGTTGGAAGGAGGCAAGGGTCTGAGAGTGAGATAGAGAGTGTGAGAGACGGAGATAGAGAGTTTAGAAAAATGAAATTGCTCTGCCTAGATGCTGGCAGAAGACACTGCTCAAAAGAACCCTGATGAGACTTCATGGTTTAATAATCTCATTCTATTAAAATCATGCCAAACTCAAAAATAATAATCCATTTGTGACATTGGTCCAGGATGACTCCATCAGCCATCCAAGAGACTTTGGTTAGGCTGGTTTCCAGGGATACTGACCTCTGATTTGTAAAAACAGCCACTGTGGCCTGGTTTCTGACCTTATAATTCTTTCAGGATAAATGTCACCTCCATTCTCAGCCTCCAGAGAAGTACATAAAAGGGAAGTGCCACTAGTCCTGTCTTTGTTACTGTTGGTGGTGTGTGTGTGTGTATGGGTAACAACAATGGGATTGTTTTCCTTGCTGGCAAGAGGATGTTAGTTCAGTAACTTGCTGGGAATAGAATGGGTTGGCTGCACTATCTTCTCCCCTCTTTCGGCGGTGAGAAAGTGCTGGGCTGATTTTAATGGATTGATTTTAATGGATTTTGAAGTCTGGAAAAGTGCCTAAATTGCTGAGGTTACCAGTTTTCTAGGTTCTGTTTTCAATTTCATTCTCTTTAGTTAGACATAGAGTGTGCTCACTGGGGCACCTAGTGTGGTCACCCAGACAAGTAGAGGTCTCTCTCTGCCCCCCAACCAAACAGGCACCAACCAGCACTGTCTCAGCTCGTGGGAGCACCTATTATTTGGTTGGGTAAGAGCGTTTTGCTTTGTGCTGTCCCTGTATCTGCTAGTGGTATACTTTCTCTGATCTCAAAGGAGAGGACCAACCAGCAGCAATAACACCAGTTCTGTTTTCTGGAATCCAAATGACTCCACTTTGAAGCATACTTTTATTTGACCATTTTGTTTTTCATCTACCTCCATGTATGTTTGTGCAGGGACAATGTGCCCTGGGAAGTTGGAGCTACAATCCTGTCTTTTTCCCTGTCCCTCCCCCTCGTGGGCTGTGCTTGCCCTAAAGATTGTGTGATGTGGTCTTTGAGGCCATCAGTCTCGCCAGGAGGCCTTTGAAGAAAGGATGGCATTCCAGGCACTGCAAGGGAACTCTAGGCTATATTTTAGCTCCACTGTTGGCCTCTCTCTTTGCCCCGCCTATTTCCCAATATATAGTCACATTTTCTTTTGGTCCTTTTCCCAAACTTGCCCAACTTGTCTTTGTGATTTCAGAAAAATGCCACTGGATCTCCCAGTATGAAGGATTAGTACAGATTACGGGGAGCAGTGTTAATTATCGGTGGAAGGGGGGGCTGGCGCGTCGCTCCAATGTACTCCTGATTTCCCCTGGGCCTTTCTGCCTGGTAATAAGCCTTCTTTAATCTGGCAGGCCCCTTGGTGAAATCAGCACCACGGACAGTGGTATTGATTGCTTCTGAGAAACCATCACAGCTGCTCAACCAAATTACCTTTGATATGTGACCTTTAATGTAATTACTGCAACATCAAAGTATTTCTATAAATTATTAAAGAACTAATACACTCCATCATTTAGCTATTCTATTATATGTAAAATAAACAACCACAAGTTAATGTTAGATCCTGAAAAATTCACACTCAAATACTGAAATTCTCTCAGTCCCTGGCTTCTTTCCCTTCAAAAATCCTAAGCTTCCCTCTGCCCCCTTTTCTTTCTGTTTCTCCCAGCTAATTCCCAGGCTTTTAGCCATCATGAAGCTCTCCAGCAATCTCTCTCAAGCTGATGAAGGGCCTCCCATCACAACGTGGTATTTGCTATTCCATTTGGGTGGCTCTAAAACATCTATCACAATCTCCCCCAAAACAAAGTACCATAAACACTTTATTAATCAGCACAAACCTTTCTCAGAAGCCTTTGATTATCTTACAATATGGCTTTATGCTTCACACATAACGTGGGGCGATGTGAAGCATATTTCTGCCGTCTTATGGAGGGCACCCAGAAAGTAATTACTATAATATATGTGCATGTAGTCGCACCACTAAAAAAACCAACTGGGGAATGGCCACTGTGCCAGAGCTGGGCTCCACACAAAACCTGTGCCGTGCAGATTTCCATACATTTGCATTCGAGGGTATGTTATTAAGATGACTCAGCCCCGTGCTTTGCAAACACAAATACCCAAATACAATTCAAAGATTGTCTTAATGGAAGGAAAGGCCTTTCCCACCCCTAAATGGGTGAAGACGGATCTCTGATGCGAAGGAAGGCTGCTCCAGCCTGGCTTGCGTTTTTCTCGGTCTACCTGGTTAACCTTTCCAACTGTGGGGCAGAAATGGAAACGTGTGTTTACATACGGTTTGCCTGGTAAGAATGTAGACATGCGTGTGTAAACATGGGTGAGCACACACACAGAACACGGTGCTTCCCTGCAGTGTCCATTGTATAAGCTTAAACACGATATATGCATACATTCTTTAAATTACATCCACAAACACTCACATCTTTCCATTTATCTTTAGATACTCCGAGAGCCATATATCTCGCCACCCCCTCCCTCCCATCTCTCTGAACCCACAGGAGAGACCGCGCAGACCCTTGACCCGAGGAACACTTCTTATTTTATGGTGATGAACTAGTCTCGATAATAGCCATGGCTGATATCACACCCAGTTAGGGGGGTCATAAATAATTCTCTCCCCCGCACAGAAGCTATAAACCAGGGCTGAGGCGCGATAGTTTATCAAAGACTAGGGCTGGCTCCTTAAATAAACCAGGGTGATCTCACTCGTGGCGCCGAGTCGGGGCATGCAGACGCCCCCTCCCCTCCCCCGCCTCCACCCCAGAAGCAGCCCTGTCAGAAGTCCAGATCGGCGGGTGCTCGGGTTGACGGAGGAAACTCCAGGTTCCAGGGGCCCAGGGCACCCCACTTCTCCGCCCGCGGTGCCCGCTCAGCCATTGCGCGGAGGAGGGACCAGATCCGCCGAGCGGGGGAGGGTCAGGGGAGGAGCCGCGCCCGAGCTTTGTGGCCATAGCCAAGTTCGACCCCTCCCGGGACTCTGTCGGGCCTGGACGGTAGAGTGTGGGGGCAGCCCGGAGAGGTTTGAGATCTGCGCCCAAGAGCCCTTGCCCAGGCTCGGCGCCTCACTGCATCTGGGGCGCAAGGGGCGGCGCGCGAGTTCCGGAGCGAAGGCAAACGGCGCACCCGGGCCAGCGACCCCCGCTCCCTCTCCCGCCGCGTTGCAGCCCGTCCTCCCGAAGTCGCCCCCTGTCGGCACGTCTGTTGCTCGCGCCTCGGCGGGCGCCACTTACCCCGGGCAGAGTCTTCTGCTCGTGCAGCGCGCTCTGGGCCTTCAGCGCTGACTCACGCTCGCAGTAGGTGAGGAAAGCGCAGCCTGGGGAGAGAAGCAAGCGCCGAGAAGGGTCAGTGGGGCGCCCCCAGGCTGCCAACGCGCCCTTCTTCCCCCACTTCGGTCTCCAGCCCCTCCCTGCTCCTGGTCCCTCTCCCCACCTCTCTGTATCTCCTGTGATCTCTACTCAAGCTTTCCTGCCTCTAGGTTTTTCTTGTGTGTCCGCTGTGCTTCCCTCCCCTTGCTTTTCTGTTTTGCTCCCTCGGTGAAGTCTCCCTACCCTGCACCCCTCAGGCCCCCTCTCCTGGCCGGACTCTTTCTGTGGTCTGTCCTCATGCAGCTCACACCCTCCCATCCACTCTCCTCCTCCCTCTGTTTCTCTCTCCCCCTCTCAGGTGCTGTTCAGTGTGTTTCTGCTCCAGCTCAATAACCCCAGAAGGGGCAGCTTCCACCCCTCACCCCAGTGCCTCTAGTCACATTTGACCCGGAGTTCTTGTTCTGGCCCCTTGGGAGTACAGTCGCTGCTCCCACCAGGGTTGGTGCAGCGACCCTCTAGGCCTGCCTCATAAAGGCTCCATTTGCAAGGAAGACCCCAGCCCAGCTGTCAACAAAATGAATGTGTCCCCTGCCCCAGCTCCTGTTGTCACTTCTGCAGTGATATCTTCACGTTCCTCCCACTCAGAGGTCTTCTCTTGGGCATAACCACCCACCAGTGTGCCGCTCTAGACCAAGGCAACTCTTTCTTTGCCTCTTAATTCCCTGGGTGACTCCAGCAAATCCCCTTTTCTGTCCTGGCTCTGATTCCTCATGTGTGAACTGAGAGGGTTAACTTGGAGGTCTCCTAGGTCCAGTTCAGTTCTCCCCCGAGTGATTTTGACAGCACCTCACCAGGAAGTCTGAATTTGACAGATCAATGTGCCTCTAATGCAAGGTGTGACTTTCCAGTGCTGACCCTTCAGGTACTGTGGCAAGGCAAAGAGAATGCTTGCTTTCTGGAGCATCTTCCTGGGAACCTTAATGTGTCCATTGTCAGGAGCCGTTTCCTGACCCTGCAGGTATAGCTGGGTATGTCTTGGGAGGTCTGCAAGACTCTGGGCTGTGGGGAAAGTCAGCTGCAGATTTGAATCCCCTGGGGAATGAAGACCTGAGACTTTCCAAAGTCATCTATGGGCCCAGAGGAGGCCTCCTATAGACTGGTCCTTCGTTCACTCCCCACTATCCATTCTGAGCCCCTCCAGCCACATGCATTCACCACCGTCCCCTTCCCTCTTATAGTCTCCTCTCCTGGTATGTGTTCTCTCCCCATTTTCACAGCTGCCCACCCCATCCATCAAGAATCTGATCAAGTTCCACCTACTCCAGGCAGCCCTCCTTGACTGGTCTAGTCCATCTCAAGCCAATTTCCCTTATTGACAGACTATAGTTGACCACTTGGTCATTTTCATGGCTACTTGTCAGTAACTGTCTGAGTGCCCCCTGTGTGCCAGGCTCTATGCCCAGTCCAGTGCATAGGTTCTCTTCTCATGAGGTCTGCAGGGTGGTGGTGCCAATCTAGTCCCTACATCAACCCTGTCATCAGGCTTGCTCTAGCCTCTTGTTTTCCCCAGGGAACAGCATTCTCCCAGCATCCTCTGCTGTGCCTCCTCCACTATCCAGTGAAAACTCCCTTCCTCCTTCCAGTGTAGGAATTGGTCCCGCCTCTCTTCTCCACCTAGCTTCAGAGAGAGGGAAAGGAATATATGTGTGAGGGGGAATACAGACTTGGGGAAAAGGAAGCAGGGAGAGAAACTGGGGAGATGGAGACTCTCAGCTCCCCCTGAGCCCTCTGCCTTTCCCACCTTGAACTCACCCCAGGCGAGGAGGAGCCAAAGAACCTCTTTCCCATTCCATATCATCCCTCCAGTCCAGACCCCAGCCCCCCTCCTTCCTGCCTTTCCACTCCTCTCTTCTGGTCATGGCAGACGGCTATTGATGGAAACACCTGGGGACTGAAACGAATAGTGGTCAGAGGCCCTGTGACGTCGTCCCTCGTGCTCCTGCCTGCATCTCCGAGGGCCTCTTTCGCCCCGTCCCCTCACTGGCCTTGGGAAGCAGCCACTGTCTGCTGGCAAGCAGACACGCAGGCAAGCCAGTTTGGGACAAGGTCAGGGGCAGGTTTGGGGAAGGAGGAAGCAGAGGGGGAGAAATGAACACGTTTCCATGTATCAGGATAACAAGGAAAGGATTCCAGAAAAAAAAAAAAAGAAAAAAGAAAAAGAATCTGTTGCTTTGTCCAGCTTCCAGGAATTCAGCCACAGTGTTTTGTTTTGTTTTGTTTTGTTTTGAGAGAGAGCGAGAACTCACAGCTCCATTGTGAACCAAGATCTTTGAGACCTCCCCAAACCCCGTTGTCACTAGCATCTCTACGCCCTGATCTCAGCTCTCTCCATTCTTCCCCTTGCTCTGTCTCTGGTCTCCTTCCTTCCCATTTCTCAGTCCTTTGCGCTGACTGTCCCCTCTGCCCAGAACAACCCCAGCCCTTGCTCCTTTACCCCCTCAGGTTTCTGCTCAGCTGTGATGCTTCAGCAGCCTCTCTTGACCCCATTTAACATAGAATCCCTCCCCACGATACACATACTCTGAATCCTTGACCTGTTTACTCTTCTCTGTGGCACCCCTCACCTCTGACACTAGTATATGCAGGTTTCCCCCATACCCAAAAGTAGTGTTCTATGAAACTTTTCTCAAACTAAAATGGTGTAAAGCAAATAAGAAATTACCACTAATTTATATGAAAAATTTGAGTGTTCCCATGCCCAAAAAAATAACCTACCAAATTTGCCAAAAAACACAAAATCTCAAATAACACTAATGTGTAGTAAAAGCAGAAATGGTGTAATAAATATAGAGTTGGTATAAAGTGTTCCTGGGGATGGAGCTTGGGGGGCTGCTCTCTGCTGGGGTGTACTCTGCTTCCATGATGGCTGCTGCAAAACAGATGCTGAAAGTGATTTTTATTTTCTCCTTTTGTCATAAAAGAAGAAATCCTCTTAAATTTCTTTCTGTTTTAAAAAACAGATACTAATGTAAATCATTCCTAAAAGCAGAGAACTTTTGAAAAGTGGGGGATAACTGTATTTTTTGGTCAAGGCAGACTCCCCTTCTCAGCAAGGTCAGGGTCTTGTTTTGTTCTGGTTCTGCTTGGTTCTCAGTGCCCAGATCAAGAGCAGGAGGTCAGTATGTTTTTGTCAAGAGCGTTGTATCCCCAACACTTTGGGCCCTTTGGGGATGGGGTGCTTATCTGCGCTGGGAGCTGACCAAGGCCCCGAGGACAATGGGGGCACACTAGGCTTTAATAGTGGTGGGGAGAAAAAGGTTGCCCAGGAGAGTTGACAGGTACGCCTACTGGGAGGGGTCTTGTTCCTAAGGCTTCCTGCAGCCCACCCTCTGGGTGCTGACAGCGCTCTGCTCTCTCCTCCTGGTGTATATTCCCTGGCGTTCCATGTAGGAAGCTGCACTCCTTTAACCCCTTTTCCACATTTTCCAGCCAGCAACCATTTTTCTCATTCCTCGCTCTGAACCCCAGTTTCCTCATCTATAATCTGAGACAGCCATTCCCCTCAGAGGCTTGTGGGGAGGCTTATTAGTCAATGAGTATGAACACCCTCTGCAGTGCTCTCTAACTGCGGGGCATGGCATAAACACAGATTTCCTCTTATGGAGCAAAGGCCAGGGCTGTCGGAGAGGCAGAGTCCCCCTTGTGTCCCTTTGCACGTCTGCCAAGAAGGAGCAGCTCTATTCAGGGTCCCGTGGGGCAAATCCACTCTCCTGTCCCCAGGACTTCTCGAGCCATCTCTTCAGCCAGTCTGCTCTGAGAGATGAGTTCTCTCACTAAGGCACCTTTAAAAAGGCAGATATGGATAAACAGTTACTCACTGCTGGCTCTGATGTGTATGAAGGGACTGTGCCTGCTTCCTTGCTGAGGACAGAGTCCAGGGGGAAAGTAGCTTGGTGGGGAGAGAATGGCTTCAGGAGCAGAGCTGGTGTCTCCGGTTGGGCATGGTGGGCCCGTGGTGGAGGTTGAGGTGGGACCCAGGGGGTCAGGTGTGAAAGGACACCCAAGCCTCACCCACTGGACACTTGCTGGCTTCTAATGTTTAGGGAAAGGGGTGAAGCACACAGAAACCCACCTAGAAAAATTAGCTTTGACTTCCTGTTGCTCACTGCAACATCCCTCCGGGAGTTGGGATGAGGGTGTCAAGGTGTGAGGGTGAGGCAGGGGACCTCAGCTCAGCAGTCACTGATTCTGCCAAATCCACTCACCCAGGACCAGAATGTGGAGGGGTCCCCAGAGGCACACTTGGTGGGTGAGGCCCCTTGGTAACTCATAATCCAGTTGTGAAATGGGGCTCTCTCAGGAAGCAGCTGTATGTGATACAGGATTATGGACCTGAGGACCTAAGAAAACCTGAGAAGGGAGCAGCACCCTTGTAGACAGGCTGGTGTCACAGAAATCTCTCCCTGCCTTCTGGCCAAAGGGGGATTCTCCAAGGATACTTGCCGGTACGCTCACAGAGGAGAGAGCAGGGGTCCACGTGGCTGTGTGTCACAGTAAAAAATGGAAAACTACGTAAAGTTTTCTCAGTGCAAGAATGGCTTTATTTTTAAAATGTGGAATGATCTATTGCTGTTAAAAAGATGAAAGAGTCCCAGATGTACCAACATGAAAAGACATTGTCAGATGGGAAAGCAAATGATGACTGATGACTGACACGCATGATGGAGATTCCAGTGGAGATGTCCTCGTGCACTCACACATTAGCACTGACACCACCGGACAAAGTCCAGAAGGGGGTCACCTCTTTTCATTTGTGCAAACTGAGCACCGGGAGTAGGGGGGTGGGATAGTCCCCAAAACTTGAACCTTTTGATGTATTTAGACACAGAATGTGTTCACGCGTCACTTGCATAATTAATGTTAAAGAAAAATAAATATCTTCTCTGAAGGAGAAGGATAGAATGAAAGGGAGGTGGGTGAAAATGGTGAGCCAGACAGGATGCAGGACCCAAGGCTGCTTTGAGGAGCTAGACTGAGATCACTGGGTGTCAGCTTCCTGGCAAATTCATCCCGAGGGAAAATACCAGGGCCGGTCCTGAAGTGCCCTCTCCACAGCTTCCTCTGAGCTCAGTGGTTGAAGCAGTTTCTCTCCACCCAGCAAGCCGTAATGGGTGTTAAGGTTGGTCCTACTCTGGAGGGTGGATTCACAGGCCCCCTCTCCCCGTCTCGCCTCTACCTGCCCTGGGACGCTGGTGGCAGGGTCTGAGGTGAGGAGCTGCAGAAGGGTTGGGGGCTCTCTGCGTGGGATATGACTTCATCTGAGCCCCCACTCTGCCATCTCGCCTCTCTGCTACTTCTCCTCAGCACAGCTCACTACCTGAGCCCCCACCCTCAGGGTCACACTTTCCAGACTACCATCTCCTAAATCATGTAATTGAACAGACTGGAACTGCAGCCTGGCGAAGCAGAAATGGACTTGGAAGTCATGCGGGTGGGAGTGGAGGCAGAGGGAGGTCAGCTTTGGAGAGAAGTCACACCACAGTGCGGCCATCGGCCATCAGCGCCCCCCACCCCCACCCCTCTGCGCTCGCCATTTTGCTGGCACACCAAGCATGGTTGGGGAAGCACCTGTCTGTATTTATCAGTTTCGGGTCTTGTGTCTCTAAATAGACTGATAGCAGAGACAAAGGCTTCCAAAGGGGAGCTAAGCTCAGGTGTCTGAAGGCTGGGAACGAAGAGAGCCTAGGAAGATGAGGGAAGGAGACTGGGGGGGGGCGGGAATGAAGAGAGAGCAGCAAGCTCTGGGGACTGTAGAGAAGAGGAGGGGAGGGCAAGGGTGTGGCCAGGAGGTTACCACCCCCTGGGGAGAGGCAGGCCTCGTGGGTGTTGCCAGGCTTGGGTGTAGGCGGGTGGCAGACGCTCTTCTCCAGCAGGGCAGCTAGCCGAGGTAGGTTCAAGGGGCACTGCTGATTCCCGAGAAGGTGGGCGGGTGCCCTCTCCCACGTGGGGGAGAAGCACAGCGCAGCAGGATTAATTGCAGGAGATGGCAGTAATTCACAAAGCCCCCGTGTGCGGGGATAAAAGGCCCTTGTCTTTGTGAAGTGAAGGAAGTCCAATTTCCTGCCCAACTCCGAGCAGGGCTGAAGCCTGGGGTGTAATCATCAGAAGGGAAGGCTCCTGATGTGCTCCCCCCCCAACCCAGCCAGGCCTTGGCTTCCTACTAATTGAATTACAGAATTAGCCAGAGGAAGGTGGCCCCAGAATAGGAAGATCTGGACTTTAATAAAACATTAGATCCTTTAGGCCCTGCACTTGGCTGTCCCAGAGGAAGTAGGAGGGTGTTGGGTTGTGGGAATAGGGTGGGGGAAGGGAAGGGAGCAGGAAACCCACCCACAAGCCAGATATAGTGCACAGGTGATCTTCTTTGGGGAGCCCCACTTTTTGGTGTTCTCTTTGCCTCACATCTCCACAAATCACCCTGTCATGGTACCTGAGATTCCATTCAAAGAGTCTCATTCGGGCCCCCCTGGTGGCCCAAGAGGTTAAGTCTCAGCACTATGAAGCTATCTGCAGCCACTGCTGCACAAGTAAGTTCGAGCCCCAGCCAGGGAGCTGATGCACGTGGCCCAGCAGATCTCTCCTGTCTTGCCCTCTGCTCCCCTTAGCAGTGTGTTTCTGTTCTGCTCCCCACTCTGTCTCTGGTGAATTCTCCGCCCCGCCCCTCTCTGGCCTACACTCCAGCTCTTGTATGCATAAATAAATAAAAACCAAAAACAAAGAGGCTCATTCCTTAGGGTTTTTTTACACTAGGTTGCACCTGAGAATCACCTTGAGGGTTTAAAGATATGTGGGCTCCACTGTGGGGAAATTAAGGCGACCCTGGGGGTGGATAGAGGAAGGGAGAGGGCACACATCTGCCAGCCTCCCTGGAAAGAAGGTTACTGGTATTCTGATAACACATGTATCCTTTAATCCAGCCTCTGGCCCCCCGGGGCCTGGGTGGGCAAGAGGGGCCTCCCTCATCCCTTCTGGAGCAGAAGTTCCCGTCCCACATGCCGGAGAGGCAGCGTCTTCACTTCATGCTCTTCCTCCGGGAATGTCGTCCAACCCCTGTGCCTGCCCCAGGTCTGTGCTTCCTTTGAGACCCACATCTCGAGTCCTGCTCGGCAGTGAAGCCCTAAGTATCTCCCTCAGCTGTGATGCTGGCATGTTCCATGGGATCCTATGTGGGCGTGTCCTTGGCCACTGGTGCAGCCTGCCTCAAGGGTGAGCCTCATCTCCCCACCTAGTTCCTCAGCTCCTTGAGAACAGGTCCGTGGGACTCAGCAGGGCCTGGCAACAGGCAGGAGAAAGACCCCCTGGGGGCTCTGCACTGTCTCTGCTCCCCTTTCCCGGAGCCCAGACACTGGGTGATCCTGCCACCATCTTCCCTGCACCTCTTTCCCTGCCTAATCTCCCTAGCCCTTTCCACCTGGGCTTGCCCCCGTCTCCCTTCTCCCAGGAGTGCTTTCTGCGGGTGTTCAGACAATCCCTCTGTTTTCTCTCCAGAGGAGAGAGTGTGCCCGCCCTCGAGAGCGTGACTCTGACTCTGTGTCCCTACCTCCACGGAGCAAACCCAAGCCTCAGCATGGCCCCCTTTCCTGGGCTCCTGCCCCATGCCCTCTCCTTTTGAATGCATGTGTGCTTCCTGCAGTGATTGAGTCTCCCCTGCTCCAGGAAGCTTGTCCTGTCTACAGCAGCCCCAGCCTCTGTTAAAGCCTGTAGCTATGGACTTTCTCATTTGACATTTGGAATACACCTCTTTGTCTACATGGATTTATGTGTGTTGGCCCATGTGGAAATATTCTCCTAGAGGAGTTGCTAACAGCAAGGCCCTCTCTCTCCTGTGACAGATGTCCTGGACGCAGTGGCTGCTGCCTACTCTTTGCTCTGAGTGCCAGTGAACTGCAAAGCCAGGGAGAGAATAACTGCAGCGGAAGTTGGTGTGTGGAGGGGACTGGGGCAGTACCCCCCTCGGCTGGGCCCCTGATGGTGGCAGGAGCCATCCACACTTCTCCAGGGAGGCCTGGTGGGAGGGAGGGTAGTGTGGTCATGTGAGTGTGTGAGTGTGTGTGAGTGTGTGTGTGAGTGTGAGTGTGTGTGTGAGTGTGTGTGAGTGAGTGTGTGTGTGTGTGTGTGTGTGTGTTTGGTTGGGGTGCAGCTGCCAGCAGGAGGAGGAGATGGATGGTGCTGCCTTCAGTGATGAATCAGTAGGCTGGCCTGCTTCCTCTTCAGGGCACCCCGGTACTGAAACTCCACCCCCCGGCTGACTTTGTCAACTCTCTTGAAAGCAGAAACTCCAGAGTAGAGCAAGTCTGTTGCAAGGTTTGGACAGTTACACTCAGTTGCTTAATGAGCAGTGACCTGACCCCTGGGATGCTGAGTGCGCCTGGGCCTCGCAGCCCTGCTGCCTGCTGAGGCCACGAGACAGCGATGGCACGGAGCTGTGATCTCCCCAGACCTGGACTGGGACCCCCCCAGGGAACGGACCAAGGTTTTCTTTCTTTTCCTGCTGGGCAAGGGGCAGGGCCCGGGAAGTTCATCTGAGGGACTTAACTAACTGTGGACCCAGAGGATGAACGAGCCAGTAGGTAAGCCTTTGCCAAGAGTCTCTCCCTGCCAGTTGCCCTTGTTTACACCCTCGGCGCTGGAGAATTACATATCTGGTGTCGCCGTAACATCTTTACAGCACTGTGAGAAAGGACGAAAAGTGGACATGACATATTGATGGCTCTCCCTTTTCTCAGCAAAGCACTCTCGCTCGCTCTGCAGCAGGGGCAGAGGGCCCACGGGGCTCAGGAGCCGGGGCCTGGCCCAGGGAAGGTGTCAGCCTTTCGAAGGCCCAGCCCGCAGGAGAAGTAAAACCTGCTGCGCTGACACATTTGCTGGCTTTTGTTCCCACGGCCGAGGTGCTGCCCGTGCCCCTTCTCTGAGCTGGCAGCTCCTGCTGGTTCCGTGACAGCACGGAGCTCTCCTGTCATTGCTGCAGAAGTCTTTTCCTTGCCAGAATGTGGTCACGCCCATGCACTTACCATTCTTACACCTCAGAGCACGTCAGGGATGGCATCAGCATCTGACAACTGGGTGAGGCTGTGTGATTCCCTCGGTGATGGAGCAGGACCCCAGGGCCCCGCCAGGGCCGCTGTCCCACTCAGCACCTGCCCCGCCGCCAGCGGCCCTAGGTAGTGTCTCAGGGCAGTGGAAATGACAGACCTCCTCAGGGAGAGCCTGGGGCCTGGACAGGAGATGTGGCATCTGGCCTGCATCTGGGTTCAGGGTGCAGGGATGACCTCTTTCTCTTCCTCCAAGGACCCCTACAGAGTCAGCTAAGGTCTCCAGGGTCTCATGGAGTCTCATGCGCCTGACCCTCCACTGCCCCGGCACCTGCTTCAAGGTCAAAGCTAAGCTGTGGACTCCTCTACACTGGGCTCTAGCTGAATCCAGGTTGGATTTTAATTGTGTGGCGCATTTGTAACTCATGCAAATACCAGGACACGTGCTAGAGAAACAGTGTTCCCTTCTAAGTAACCTCGGTGGGGGGTTTAGAGCTTCCTGTTTTGAATTTTTCAGGACAGGATGAACCTGCTAGAAGGCAGGTCTGACTCAGTGGGAAGGGCCCCCGACTCACTGAGCGCTGTGGTGGAGGGTTCTCAGTGACCCGCTTGCACAGCCGAGCACAGGGCTAAATGCAGGAGATGGGCAATGGGGGGGGTTGGGCTCCTCTCAACTGGCCTGGGAGGGAAACCACCTCTTTCATCTTGTCGGGGACAGCTTCTGACCTCTGCCTTGCCCATTCCATGCCTGCCTGCCACTGTCACTCCCTCTTCGCCTGTCTGCTCGGAACTGGCTGAGTCTGTCCACACCGCTGATCCCCGGCCTGACATGCTGAGTTCCTCAGTGTATGGAAATGACACAGTGCAGGATCTGTGCCTCCACCAGGCCCCCTCATTTGCTGGGTCACATGCGGGTCTTATGCCTCAGAGGGAGCTCAGTAAATACTTGTTGAGTACTGTAGCATTCCCCTGGCTGGAGCTCTCCATCCTGGCTGGAATGTCTAAATTGAGGGTGCACCATCTTCCCTGAAAGGAATCCCTTTGTTTTCCATGAAGAAAGAAGGTGGGGGAATCCCTCCATGGCATGCTCCTGAAGCCCTCAGCCCCCACCCTTGAAACTGTCCTGGCATATCCACAGAGACAGTTCCCTACCCTTACGACGTCCTGTGGAGCAAGGACAATCTGACTCCTTTCTCCCACGAAGGAGAGATGACACCCAGAGGAGGGGTGGTCAGACCCTTTGTCCCTCCATCTCGGCTCCCTTCCCATAGGCAGTGGCCACCTCTGCTCCTGCCCTACCCTCCACCCTGCCCCCAGTCCCTCCTTACTCCTGGCCCTCTGCAGATCCTTCCACCTGCCGGGTCCTCCCCAGCCTCCCACCCTCACTGATTCTCCTTCCAATGAATCCTTGCAAGTTCCAGTGTTCCCCTTTGATTGCACACGAGCACATAGGACCTGCCCGGTGAGGTGAATTAATCTTGCCTCTCTTCTTTGGCTCCTTTCTAACAGGCCCTAATTCACTTAAAGCACACAAAAAAATAGAAGCACACCAACCAAGAAATTCCAACCTCAGCATCCAAGACAGGCTATTTTGAAAAGACCAATAGCCAGGAGTCCCATATTACAGGATCAATGTTTGGAAAATGTGATTTTCTTTTTAAAAGCAGAAAAACAATCTCACACAGTCCTGGCAGGCCACGGCCCAGATCTCGGTAGAGGGTGTCTTTCCTTCATGCTCTTGGCCACTTAAGCCACTCTTCTGGCTGGGCTCTGGGCTTCACCCAACATCAATAAGATAGGTTCAATCACAGGCATTTAGCAATATTTAACCTGAGAGCTGTGGCAAGAAGTAGTCAGCAAATGTAGCTGGGAAGCTGGCCATTACGAGTTAATCCCTCAACCTGCCGGGACCACAGAGGTCTCATTCACATGTTAAAAGGGAGGGGGCTCTGACTTTTGCTTTAGAATCAACTGACCCGGACTCTGGAGCAGGCCAGAGTCACTCAAATCTGACCTACAGGAGGCAAGGAGCACCCGAGGTGGGCAAGAGGTGTTGGCAAATGGGGAGGGTGACTTACGGGGCATGGGCAGAAGCTGGCTTTCAGCTTGATTTCTCCTCTGCCCAAAGACTCACCCACATGCCCACAGAGTCCACTAGGGAAAAAGATGGAATGAATTAATCCATTGACTGATACATAAGTCTCACCAAACGGTGTGGGGACGCTTTCACCTGTGGGTGGAATTAAAGATGCTTCTTTCATTCATTTCACGACCAGTTGTTGAGAGCCCACAATTACAAGAAGACGAAAGATATACCTCCCGTTTTAAAGAAGTCTCTCTGTGAATATACTTGCAAGGCTAGGTGATGTGTGTGTAGCAAGCATACCTAGCAAAGTGAGGGGTGTGCAAGGCTCACGGGGGCTGCAAATGATAACAGCAAACATGTACTGATATTTGGTTATATGCCCGACATTGTTGCAAGTGCTTTGCACGTATTGAACTTATTTCATATATGAACTACTCTATAAAACAGTACCATTACCATTATGGTTTCCATTTTACAGGTGAGGAAACTGAGGCTCTTGAAGAGGAAACACTTTCCAAGGTTTTGTGGTCATGGGCCATGTCTGAGGTAGAACTGGCGTTTGAGTTGTCAGGGGCCAGCAGAGTGCCTGGCTTATAATTAATAGGGGTGAGGAGGGGTAAAACTCTTGCTGCCATCATGAGTAGCAGCCATGGTGATGCTAAAGATCCCCTACAGTGTGAAAAATGACTTTGGCATTTCTACTGTCTGGTGTTGTCTGCTTCCCTTGCCCAGGACCTGCACTTTTGACTTGATTATAACTCCCCCCCCCCAATACATACACAGACAGGGACCCTTTCTATTTCCTGCCCTAGCATGGGCCAGCACCCTGGGGGGTCAGCCACTGATGGTTTGCATTTGAGAGTCTAAGATGCCAGCCTGTTTTGTTTACCTGGTGTTTCTAATATGCTAATGACAGGAGGCAGTAATGAGCTGGCAGGGACCTGAGTGACAAAGAGCTCACTTCATGCTTCCCCAAAGACGTGCCTCAGTGTCAACTGTTTCCTTTGTAAGAGGAGTTGTCTAACCTGAGAAGGCAGACTAGGGAGAGGAAAGTCGGGGGTGTCTCATGCAAGATTGTACAGGGCCTGGCAGTGCTGTGATGGGCAGCGCTGGGTGGGTGCGGCAAGATACGGCTTCTTTAGTGGGGAGCGGATGTGTATGGGCTGAGCACTTTCATCCACGCTACTGTGGGCTGCTGTGTAGGACCCTGTGAGCCCCAACATGGCAGGCTGGCCCCCTGCCCTGGCCCTCAGTGTACCCTGCTACTGGCACACCAGGATGTGGTGACAGGAAGCACAGGGTGAGAGATACCAATCTGGCACTGGAATGCTCACTGGAGGCCTCCTGGTCAGCCCTTCATGGGCAAACCACAGTGGAAGGGAACAGGAACTGGCAAGGGCTGAGTTTATTCAGTGCCCCTGCCTGGGAGGTCTGGGGAGGTGCAGGGCTGAGATGTACGTGTGTCCTAAAGGCACGTGTGGCTCTGCTCTCTGTCCTCACAGCCCTCAAGGTGGTCTGGGGGTGAGAAGGGACAGACTGAGGAGAGGGCTTTGTGAGGGACCCAGGTCAAGGCTCAGTGAATTGAGCAGAGAGAGCCAACCCAAGGCCTGACCGCACCACTCCATGATGGGTCTGACTCTGTAGCTGGCATGTCTTGATCTCTGTATCCTTGGGTTTGACCCATTCTGTCAGTTTTCTAGAAATTTCCCCTAGAACTTTGTTTTGTCTTGGCTAAGTTGACCATGCTCTGTGGCCAGGAGGACCCAGAAGGGGAAGATGGGATGGACGGAAGGCGTACGTGCAGGCCCTTCTCCTGGCATGTCTACTCCCAGGCAGCTGGGGTCCACAGCTGTCGCTGACAAAAAGAACCCACCTCTGGCTTTATATATCTTGTGAAGTGGGGCTGACTTACAGGTCTCCAGGGCTTCCAGAAATGTGGGCTGTGACTGAGGGCCAGGTGAGCTGGGAGGGGAGGGTCCCAGACTGAAGTAAACAGAAGGTGGCGTGGGGGGTGTGTGACCAAGGGAAACCCCCCCACCTTGAAACTGTGAAAAGATTCTGGGCTGGAAGCAGCAGCTTGGATGGCTTTTGGCAAGCCTCTCGTCTTCTGGGGACCCCTGCTTCCTGGCGTGTAAAATCTTTACCTGAGTAGCAAATTGGTGTTGGAAACATTTTGTAGAATGAAAATGGGAAGGAAGATTCAGAATTCTGGATTTTAATTCTGCCTCTGCTAGTTCTGAAGGCCAAGGTGGGATAAGGTCAAGTCCCCTGCCTCTGGCCAGTCCCTGAGTCTTGCTGCCCTCACTTCTTTCACTAAGTGTCCAGGGGTACCTGGGTAGAGTGGGAGGCACTTTCCTGACCATGCCTTGTGTGTGTGTATGTGGGTGGTGTGTGTATGGATGTGTGCGTGTGTGGGGAGGGGCTGGGGACAGAGGCACAGGGAGGAAGCCTCGCAAATGCTATGTGGCCCAGTGACCGGGCTTCTGACTTGGAGACCTAGGAGAGCAGGGCCGGATGGGGGAGTAGGAAGCCCTTCTGGAGTCAGGGAGCACCCTGGCCTTTGACCGAGGGATGGAGGAAGAAGCAGGGCAGGTCATCTTTGGTCAGAGTGAGCATGCTCTTTGTGGGGCCCCGCCCTCTGGGGCAGATGGGGCTTTGCTCTCTTTCTCCTTAGAGCCACACTCCTTAGAAATGCACTTCAGAGCTGGCTAGCAGGAACTAGCCCACCCCTCTCTTCTCCCCACTCCTCTTCTGCTGTTCTTCTCCTCCTCCTTTCCTCTTCTCTCCCACCAAGTGTCTGTTCCAGGGCAAGCCAGGGCACGAAGGGAAGGAGACACACGGGGCTTGTGGGCAGCAGTAGCCAGAAAGATTCTGCATCATCCCTGGTTTCAGGCTGTCTCCCCTCCCACCACCAGCCCCCCATGAACCTCTAGCCGCTGCGCTGCCTGTTTTTGTCTGCGGGTTTATATATAGCGATGGCGACGCACACTCTGGAATTGGATTTGATGTAGCCCTCTGGACTCAAGCTAACTTTTGGGGAGTAGTTTTCTTGGGCGCCTGCCAGTCCAATTCCTCCCTCATGAACACTAATTACTGCACAGACCTTCTCCATGAAATCGGTGCTGAAGCCATTTCCATCCAGGCCGCTCTCCAAGATGAAATTTTTCTACTGGGAACCGACAGCCGCAAATAAACCTACCATCTACTTAGCAACAGAGAGCAAGAGCTGGCGGAGGTGGGAGGAGGTGGGGGACATGGGGAGAGTGGGAGGGAGGAGGGGGAGGAGGAAAGGGCTTGGCTTCTTTTCTTCCTTCTGTTCTTGATTTTTCAGAAAGGGTGTAATCAGCGCTCCCAGGGAAGGTGGTACAGGGTGTCTCAGAAGACAGTGCCACCGCCCCGAGAGAAGGGGTCAGGCCATCTGTAAGGTTAGCAACTGCTCGTGGCTGTTTGAAGTCTGGCAGCCCCCACTGCAAGGCTGGGTGCTGTGGGGTGGCTAAGGCAGGCCTCAGTCTCCAGATGTTATTATCTTCCTCACCACCCCAGCCCACCGCAGCCCGCTCCCGCAGGCCCTGCAGGCTGGCTAGCGCTTAGATCTCTGGGTCTCACCTCCCTGAGGATGGCCTCCTGTCTTTCTGCCTGTCAAGTTCCTATTTATCAGCAAGAGTCTGGGGAGCACCCCATCTCTGCCAGGCCCCGCCTTCCTGCCTCCTTAGGTGGCACCAATTCTGAAGGTTTGTGCTAGGTAGCCAGCGTGGGGCTGCACAGCCCCCATTCTCTTGGAGTGCACACACCAGCTGTCCAACGAAGGGCAGAACTGAAGGGGAGCCTGGTAGCACCAGGTGCCTGTGGGTGGGTCCCTGCACCCCTGCATGGTCGATGTGTTCCCCTCCCTTTTGCAGAGGATAAGCCTGAGCTCAGAGAGGTCAAGCAGGATGTTCATGGCCGTGTATTCTGAAGACAGGGCTGGGGTTTAAATACAAGGCCAGACGCTTGTTTTCTCCCCGCTAGCCTCTCCAGGGATGGTTCTGGGGACAGTGCCAGCTTCTCGCTCACCCTCTGCTTCAAAGGTTGGCCCAGGGATGGGCAGTCTAGAGCACTTGCTCCCAAACAGAAAACTTTCCCCACAGGGTTTCTTAAGGCCCCGGGCAAGCCCAGAGAGCTCCTGTGCCCCCTGCTGTTTGCAGAGCCAGTACTCCAGCCAGGGGGGCCAGAGTGGCCCTAGAGCCTGCTGGGGTCATAACATGCTGTTCCAACCTTGCGGGGGGAGGGGGGAAGAACAGCTCCCTCCCTCGTCAGAGTCCCCCAGCATCCTGTACCAGCCTTAGGCCCCAGATGCTCCATACCAGGACCCTAGACCACAAGTTCTCTGTTTTCCAGGCTCTTGCCCCCAGGTGGGACACTCCGCCAAAGTGGCTACAGTTGTCAAGTCTCTTCACCCCTCTGGGTCTTAGTTTTTCTTCCATCAAATGGAACTGTCATTCCTGTCCTGGCTCCCTCAGCCCTGTGGGTGGTGTGGGCTCCAAACAAACCAGCAATAGGGAGGACTAAGTGCTACTTAGGCGTCACTCTCCCCTTGGAGTCCCACGGACTCTCCTGTACCTGCCCACCCCATCCAGTGTTGATGAGTGAGGCTCGAGCTCAGCTCTTCTCTGCAGTGAGAGGCAACCAGACTCAGTGAGAATTCCCACCAGAGCCAAGACAGTAGCTTCCAGGGGCATGGAGAAGAGCTCTCTCTCATAAGAGAAATCAAGAAAAAGGTTCACGCCCAGGGACAGGCCACCTTCCTTCTTTGGGTGTCCGTGACCTTATTGGTAAGAATGAGAATGGAACTGGGTGAGCTGGTCTGAGGAGCCCCTGCCATTTCACGTGAGATGGGGTAGATAAGATTGGGGTGCACACACTGCTTGATCCTACTACCTTGCAGCTGTGTGATTCTTAGCCACTTTCCCCTTCTCATCCGTTACCTGCGAAATGGGAGACTAATGCTACTAACCTTGCTGGGCTGCTGATTCAATGAGGACATCGATGCCAGGTGCTAGAACAGGGCCTGGCTACAGTAAGTCACCCTGGGTCAGTGCCAGCTCCTAGTAAGTGGATAGTTCAGTTGAGCCTGAACAAAACAGGTCTGAATTGTGCAGGTCCACTTATACTCGGCTTTTTTTATTTTTCTATTTGAGGGATCCACATTCTCAGATTCAACCAACCATGGATACTGGTTCATTGAGTCCATGGCTATGGAACACAGAAACAGGGAGGGCCGACTATAAGGGCATAGGGGTGGGGGGCTGAAACCAATCCCCCTCGGATGCCAAGGGGTGATTTAGTTAAGTTTTGGGGGAGTCCAAATTTATATGCAGGTTGACTGTGTGGCAGCTGGGATCCCCCCAGCCTGCAGGGCCAACTGTATTAGCCCTCACTGGCAAGATGGGCACTGCCCACAGGATGCTGTTGAGCACTTTGCCCACATTTTCTCATCTGGTCCAGTGATTTCTCTCTGTGTGTGTGCGTGTGTGAGAGAGAGAAAATGTGGGGAGCCTGAGAGGCGAGACCAGAGTGTTGCCGGGAACTACAGATCTCACTCAGTCTACAGCACGAGTCCTGCCTCTCAGCATCTGACTGGAGTGGGTGGCTTCCTCACAAGGCCCGAGCTGCAGACAGCTTGAGGGTGATCCATGTGCCCCCACCTTGGGGCCCAGTGAGCACCTGGTTCTCAGGTAGCCAAGCACCATCCACGCTGAGTCTGGTGAGGAGAAGAAGGTTCTTGGGGGTACATGGTCAGGGAGAGGAGGGAGCCAAATATCATGGCCGGAAGCGGGATCCTCACACAGCCAGAGCCACCTCCCCCTCACTCGCTTAGTCTGAGTGACCTCGCCAGGCTGAGACCCTGAGGCAGTTCGGCCTTCCATCAGGGAAGCTGTCTGGGCTCCACATACTCTTTCTTTCAACAGCTCTTAAGTTCCTGGCTTTGCTTTTCCACTAAGAATTCTGATTATTTTTTAAAGAAAAATTCTAACCTCCCTTCAGGAGAGTTAAACGGAAAGGGACATGCCTTTTAAAGGGGCTGCCCCGAGAGGGGCTGGCAGTGGGCATATCAGTTCTGCCTGGAATTGAGGCACAGGTAGGTTTTGGGGTCCAAGACTATGATGGTCTCAGGGCCAGCTGGGGTGACTGCGGGATGCCTAAGGTAAGCACTTTCCTCCCAGGGAACACCCCAGAGAGCATCTTTGGGGACAAGAGATCTCCAGTGTCAAGCAGGGGAGCAGAGAGCTTTGGTGTTCCACAGAGCTGGGTTCCTGCTTGGGTTCTACCACTTCCTGGCTGTGTGAACTCAGGCAAGTGCCTTAAACTCTCTGTGCTCCATTTTCCAGACTGTGCAATGTGATGGATACAGGACAGTTGTGACATGTGGGAAGCTCCTAGTGCAGTGCCAGGCCCCACAGGTGCTCCTTTCGTGAAACCTGTGAGCAAAGGTCTCCGCCCTGTACTACCTGCCACAGGTCCTTTCTAGGGGAACAGAAGATTGGTAACCATAGTGCCCCCTCCTGGGCTGTGGGCAGGCTGCACCATTCAAGCCTCAGTTTGTGTCTCCTCCTCCCCTCCCCACCCAACACCGCCCCCCTGTTCTTTCCTGTTCTCTGTTCCTTCTCTCAGGCGGGCAGCTGAGCAGAAAAACAAATCAAAGTTGCCTGCATGTCTTGAGCCCACGATGCTCCCGCAAAGCGATCCCTTGCTTCCCATTACCCACCCCAATAACTCTTGTATATGGAGTGTGAAATAATTAGCAGTGGCAAAAATAATTTAGGAAACAAGAAGAAACTAATTGTATAAGCTTGTTTGGGAAAACACAGCCAACCAAAAAAACCCACTGTGTGGGGAGCTGCGGACAGACTGACCAGCTCTCTAGGTCAGGCTCGCGGATGCATCACCTGGAAGGTCCTTCGCAAGGCCCTCTCCAGGGACTGGCGTCCTTCACCCCTGCTTTTCCCCGGGACCTGCAGCCAGGACCAGCCTCCTTCACAAGCCTGGGGTGGAGGTGGGGGGGGGAGACTTCCCAACACACCCTCTTCTCATGCTATCCCACAAAGGCAATGAAGCTGAAGCCAGGCAGTGGGCTTCCCCTTCTCTGCCCGCCTGCCTTCGCCATGCAGACTCTTCAGCCCCAACAGATACCCACTGCACCCTAGGGCAGTGCGCTGGAAGGAGGCACCTACCTGGGAAATGGGGACACACGCTGTGCCTGCTGTCTTAAGGCCCTTCTAACATGAAAAGTTTGCTTCATCTTGGGGTACTTTTCTGCCTCCTAACTCCCCTCTCCTCCGCCACCACATTTACTCCCCACTTTCTGGGAGGTGGGGAGTCGGGACACATTGCTTCCATGTGAAAGATGAAAAGGAATGAGGAAACTTCCATGTTCCTGAGTGGATGGATGGTTTCACGGCAAGAAGGGACCAACAAGATGAACTAAACTGCCAAGGTCACAGTCACCTGGAAAGCTGCTCAGGGTTTGCCCTTCTGACCTTTCATACACTGTGTGGGTGGGGACGAAATCGGCTGACAGCTCTCAAGGCATCAAGATCATCTTTGAGTGGTCTCTTTGGCTCCCCTGGGACTCCACCCAAGGCCCTGTGACACCTGACTCTAGAATCTGAACTAGAGCGGAGCCCAGGGTGAGGAGGAGGTGCATCTTTTCCCTGCTCTCCATTTGATTTGTTCAGAATCCACTTACAAGGTTCTTAGTAAGGACCGAATCTCCCGCCTCTCTCTGCAAGCTCCTGTCCGCTGTCTTCTCCCTGATTCGCTCCTGTCTGAACCACTACCATAACCTTCTAATTTGTCCCTAGGCTTCCGGTGCCTCCTTCTCAGGGAAGGTGACTGCCCTAGTCTGGTTCTGATCTGTCACTTCCTTGTTTTGAAATCTGCGGTTTCCCATTTCTCCTAACAGCGGTAAATACCTTCCCACTTTGCCTTCTGTGTGAATGGTCTCCATCATCCCCTCCATGATGACTTGAGGAATTCCTTGAAATCTTGGCTCCTTGGTGAATCAAGGAGGTAAGTCATCGAGGACAGACTGGGTTTCTGTCTGGTTTTCCCTCCCCCCACCACCATTTTCACTTGCATTCACAGTGGCTCCCAAATAGACCATAAGCCACAGTGGCCTCGGACACACCACTGCCTGCTAATCATCCTGTCTGGGGGGCTCACAGCACCTTCTAGTCACCCATGCAGTGCAAAGAGAGGAGCACCCGCTATTTTGTCCACACCTCCCTTTTTCCTGAGCTTGCTCACACTGATGATCGCCGTCCCTAAGTCAGAAACTCAGGGGTTCCACAGCCTCGTCCTGCATCCTCATCGACCTCAGGGCAGCTCCAAAGGGGTTGCCTCCTCTCCACTCACCCTGTCCCAGCCCAGACTTGGTCATCACTTGCTGAGTTCGTGTCTCCTGAAGCTCCCTAGAGCTGCCACCTTCTCCCCAGCAGGCCTCATTCAGGCCTCTTCTTCCTCCTACTTCTTCTCTCTGGTTTGACTGAAATCTGGGGCAGATTGCCATGGCAGATAGGCAGGGTGGGTTTCGATCAGAGCATCTCAAAGGCCAGCCGAAGATGTCAGGGGCATGACAGCCGCTGCAGAGTCTGGCTGGTCAGCAGGGGAGAGGGAGAGGTATGTATGCATCGTGGTCTGCAGCCTGCAGGTGGGATGAGCCAGGGGGAAACATTTGTAGGCAGGAGGGTGACTCCCAAGGGGCAGGCCCTTTGCTGTGCTAATTGCCTGACAGAATGACAGGGCAGGTGTCCAGGACATGGGCCGTGTTCTCATCACACATTTAGCACTGAGGTCTTTTGCAGGGTGGGGGTCAGGTAGAATGTTAGGGGGATAAATGTGGAGTCCCCCCTCCTGCTGGGCTGATGGATGGCATTAGGCATGAATGGGTAGGGCATGCCTGTTCTCTGGATGACAAATGCCACAGGTGCAGCTGCAGGGGACACGAGCCAGCTGCTCCCCTCACATCTGCCTGTTTGCTCTTCAAGGTCATGCTGTGAGCTCAAGGGGTTTGGTGGGGCTGGTGGGCTGGAGGCTTGAAGCCCCCTTGCTGCCATTGGTGCCCTTAGCTGTATATTCTTCCAGGCTGGGGAAGCAGGGTTGAAAGTCGGGGAGCGGGGGAGGTCCTTTCCCCTGGATCAAGTAATCTTAACCACGTGTCTGCAGACATCAGCCCTGAGATCTGGAGTCCTGTGCCTGGAAGAGGGTCTCCTCTCTGCCAGCCGCTCACCTGTCCCTTGCGTCACATCTCCTGCTGCCCTAACCTGTTCTGCCTCCTGAGTCTTCTACTTATACCTCTCCTGCTCTGATGTAGTCTCCCCAGCCCAAAGCCCCATCTTGACTTTTCTGGGATGCTACTCATTTCCCTTCTACTGGTGGAGCTTAAAGCTCTTGCTATCAGCATGGACTTTAGCTTGACTTCCCCCAACTCACTTACACAAAAATGAATTAACTAGCAGAATAGTATCAATTTTATGTCCTCTCCTCCAATTGGAAATATTAGCATCTGCTTGTCCACAGTAGAATCCAGAGGAAACTAATTTTGCCAGTAATTAAATATTTTGAGTTCTGTAAAGACCACCATGAAGTTGGGACATTCAGGTGCTGGGTGCCCTGGCAACAGGGAGAGCCGTGTGTGGGGTAGTGAAATAATCCAGGAAAGGGCACCTCTCATTTAGTTGACGCAAGACCTGACCTGTCTGAACCTCAGCTTTGTCATCTATAAAATGGGGACAGGACTGATCAGAGCGTAGCTGCCAGGATCAGCGAGGTCTTGGCGTTGCAGGCACTCGGTGTGAGCGGTTAATCCGAATCAAGTTGGAGACAGGTCAGCTGGGAAATTTACAAACAGGAAGAAGTTCTGACCCAGCAATTTCACTTAGCTACCAACCTCAAAGGGTTGAAGCTGGGCACGCAACTGTCTATTCACGCAAATATGTTCATAACAATACTATTCACAGCAGATTCAAAGTAGAAATAACCCACATTTCCATCAACTGATGAATAGATAGAACAAAATGTGATAAATCCACATAATGTGATAAATGTCTTTTGCCACCATAAAAAGGAAGGGAATTCTGATCCATGCCACAATGTGGATTAACCTCAAAAGCATTATGTTCAGTGAAAGAAGCCAGATATAAAAGGTCACATATTGTATGAGTCCAGTTAGATGAAACGTTCAGAATATGGGAGGAGGTGGAAATGGGGGATGACTATAATGCACATAGGGTTTCCTTTTGGGTTGATGAAAATGTCTCAGAACTTGGTAGGAGTGATGGTAGTACAACACAATGATTGTACTAAGTGTCACTAGATTGTACGTTTAAAAATGGGTAATGGCTAATGAATAAAAAGGAAGACAAGAAAACGCGGAGGAAATTAACATAACACATTGCACAAGTATTATCTTCTTCCTCCCTCTCGCCCCAGTAGCAAACTATTCCAGTCTGGGACTTTTAGGGGGACAGTCCTTCAGTCCAGTCCAGGATATCCTCCCCCAACCTGACATTTCTTAGGCCCAGGCAGCCATGCCACAGTAGGGAACCTGCCCTCTTCCCCAGAAGCTGGCATGGGTCTGCAGCGGGGGAATGGCATCTGGCTCTTGGGGTGCCTCAGCTCTGGGGCTTTCCTACTCCCCCAGGCTTCCTTGGTGACCCAGCAGGACTCCCTGGGCTATAGAGCCAGTTCTGCCAGGGGAAGTCCCCCATATTTCTTTGGGGGTAGCCCAGTGTGAGCCAGCCGACCTGCTGCAGCTACCCTGCTCTCGGCCTTGTGAGGATTAGCTGAAGCACCAAGATGAGCCTAATGCTGGCAGTGGCTCTGTCCCTACAGAATGGAACTTGCCCTTGACCCTGAGGTCTGAGTTAGCAGAATTCACCTGGCCTAGGTGTCTTTGTGGGGGATCACATAGCAGTAACTTCTCCTCCCTGGTCTCCCATTTTCTCTTTGGGCTCTGAAGGAACTTTCTTTGGAGGGGCCTCTCTGTCCTTCCACAAGTGCTCCCACCTGGTCTGTGCACAAGGACCTATCACATCACTCAGGACTCAAGCCTCAAACTACAGGAAGGCGTGGCAGGGGTCAGAGCACCCAAGGGCTGTGCTGAGAGTGCGGTGGGGGTGGGGCCGGCACTCCTGGAGATGGTCCTGCCTTCCCAGCCAGTCTCAGCCCCTGCTCTCTCCCTCTCCCTTGGTGCTCCAGAACCACTGCTTACCACCCATCACCCCACCTCCCGATCATGGAGGGATGGCTCCTGTGTCCCTAGTCCTCAAGAGATGCCAGTTAATTGAATAAGCAATTGAGGAATAAATAAAGGGCTGGATGGCCTCTTTCGGGAAGTATTCATCAGCCTCTCCCTTCCTTGAAATCTTCATGAAAAAGTTTAGCACAGGACCCACAAACTTCTCTGTCACTCCCCCAATTTCCCCACAGGCGTGCCCTATGCAAGCCGGGCACTCTTCTAGGTCCCACTGTGCACTGCTAGGGTAGTAGTGTATAAGACCAGACCCCCTGGGTTCCCCTGGGGCCAGGGCCCAATCCCCGTCTCTGGGGGTCCTGCACAAGGCTCTGACCCTAAGGGCTTTGCGCCCCCTATGCTCTCCTCTCAGGACCCCCTCAGTCTGGACTCCTCATGAGTCCCACACCCCGTCACCCACACCTCACTTTCCTCTAACTCAGCCTGGGTCACGGGGTCCAACGCCTCCGACTGACACATCTCATATCCCTCTCACCGCCCGTGACTCATCGGGAGGTGAGTTTCTCCAAATTGTGAACCCCGACAGGGCAGGAGCCCAGGACTATTCATCTTTCCACTCATCACAGCACTTGACAATAAATATCTTCAGTCGGTCTGCGAGGGAAGTTGCTGGATTACTCTTTTCCTCATGGCTCTCTGCCTTTTTTTCTTATTTTCTTTCTTTTTTTAACCTGGAGGGAACACAACTTCAGCATCTCCACCCACTTTATAAATACTTTGACAAATGGTTTCTCTCCTGCCATGCGTACCCCAAGCAGGGGCATCTGTCATTTTGGAAGGCAACTGTTTACAACCCTTCGGACCTTTAATGCAGAGTCAGCGGCTGGGGGCGGCGTGGAGGCTGAGGAGGGGCACCAGGCCCATCTCACTTCATCAGGCCCAGAGTTTAAAAAAAGAGAGAAAGAAAGAAAGGCAGAAAAGCCCTACACAACTCACAGAGTAATTGCCATCTCCTTGGCAACGGAGCAGCAGTGGGGGGCCCTGGGCTCTGCCATCCTTCCCTAGGCTGGAAGGCAGGAGGATTTCTACCCTCCTTGGTGTTCTGAAGAAGGAGTTGTTTTCTAGTCTCTCCTCAACCACCTTGTTTCCCATTGGTCTCTAGCTGCAGTTCCTAATTTCCAGACCAATATCCTGGGCAGGAAGAGCCAGGCATGCATGGGGAATTAAAGATGGGGGGGGCTGTTGAGAGGCCCACACTCCAAGATGACTTCTGGGGGAATCATCGCACCCTTGGGAAGGCTCCACTTTTGAAGCTTAGTTTGAGGAGACCACTGTCTCTTTCCTCCTCCTCCTCTTTGCCTTTGTCTTCTCAGGAACTGCCTTTTTGCCAAGGAGCGCTGCGGGTGTTGTTGGGCCCTTGGTGTGTGTTGGTGGGAGCAGGGGCTGAGGGAACAGCAGTTCTGAAGAGTGTGGGGGTCTGGAGGCTGGGAGTGTGGTGGCATCTCCCTGGCACAAGGACTCAGCCGACAGTAAAGTGTCTTCCTCAGAGGTTCTCCAGGAAAGGAGCAAACTTCCACCTTTCCCACCATTCACCAAGCACTGGGCTGTCCGCCTGTGGTCCTGAGTGGAGTCTGGGAGGGGAACAAAATCCCTGTCCTAATATGGATCGCTTCATCCTCTGATGACAACACTGGTCTCCCCTCCTACAAGAAGCCCTCCTTGATTATGCCAACTCTAAGGGCTCTTCCCTACCCCCTGCCAGGCCTTCTCATTCAGTGGCCTGTGTCATCTGGGAAGTGGGGGGAGGGGGGGCAGGCAGGGTGGGAGCAGCCTGAGAGTGAGTGTGTCCTTTTAGGCTCCTCTGTGGTCAGGCGGTGTTCAGCAAATATCTCTCTATGGTGGGCAGCAGGGTCAGCTCCCCAAAGCAAGACTTTAAGAGCCATTGGGCAGGGCACAGTTCACCTCACTGAATGGGTCTGGTTTTCTCTGGTACACACACTCCAGGCATTTAACAAGGGCCAAGCTTCTCTGCAGTTCATCTACTGGGCTTCTGCTAAGTGTAATTCTCACCATTCCTGAGACACACCACCACCACCATGCCCTACCCACCACCATGCCCCCACCCATACTGACCCTAGCCCCCAGAACACGCTCCCAGTCCTTATGCTCATCTTTATCGAACCTGTGCTTCCGAGCTCAGCTGCCCCTCCTCGACGGAGCTTCCCGCAGAGTACGCTCTCCATCCACAGCTGCCACAGCACTCACAGCCCTCACTACCTGGCCTGTGTGTTCTCTGAAAGTTCCTGAGAAGTCTGTGCCCCTCCCTCCCACCTGTGTGGTATGTGTGTGTGCAAGTGTGTGTGTGCACCTTCTGACAGGGATGGTGTGGGCACCTGTCTCTGAGATTATGGCTCTGCTGAACCCAGCCACCTTAAGAGATGTTCAGAGCAAACCCCTGGAAAGATGGTGACGTCAACCTCTGGAGTTTACAGCGCCCCCTGGTACCTCAGACCCACCTCAAACAACCAGAGCCCTCATGCTCTCTAGTCCTTTTCTTCAAGGTGTCTTCTTTTGCTACTCTTCCCCTCTTCTGAGGAGTACTTAACTAAGAGTTGAAAATGTGACACACACACACACTAAAACCCCCTTCCCCCCAACTCTCACCTAGGATGACATTCTAATAGCATCAAGGCGCCTGCTGGTCCTATTATTTCTGGCCTAGAATCTCCACAAAATGGCACCTCATGGGCAAACATTTATTGAGCACTGACTGTATACCTTGCTGGAGGCTAGAGAGAGGAGAAAAGAGATTTCTTCCTCTATGTGGCATTGACCTCAGGGAGCTGACGTTTGCATGGAGAGCAACTCAGACACGGGATAGGCTGATCACGCGAGGACTTGGTGGAGGTGAAGCTGCCTTGGTCACTCACCTGAAACCCACCCATAGGACTCCTGGTCCCAAGCCCAAGGAGCCCCGTGAGGCAAACAAACAGCTAAAGAAAAGCAAAGGGAATTAGAATTTTAAAAACCTTCCGGTGGTAATAAAATCTAGGGTATAAAATGGGTTCGGAAATTTATTTTTTCAATATATGATTTTTTCCCCCCTCTCCTCTGAAAATCCACATATCTATTCTGCTTCAGGTTGGGGCTCCTTTAAATGGTTTTATTAAAAAAATCATTTACTGTGGGCTTTTCAGTTCAACTTTAACTGGACCGGGTGGAAATTAAAAAAAGGATATTTTAAAAATAAATTATATAAATTACAGCCCTAATTATAAAGGAACTTTTAAAAATGTATCCAAGCATTAAAAGAAAATCTTTTTTAAAAAAATGCCCCATTTCCCTGTTCCATTGCAGGAGCATAATTTAGAGACTTTTAACAAATCCTCATCCTTTGGAAGAAGCAGGCTCTCCAGGCCCATTTGCCTGTGTCTCTTTCTGCGTGCTATTATTATTTGATAACTTTGGGCTTAAATCTGCATGAGAGCCAATTATCTCTCTTTGTCATCAAGCAGGCTTGCTGCTCGGCAGCGGTTTTTATAGTACAGTAAAAGCCTCTCCGAGCCTGGAGGAGGTGGATTTGCGGTTCAGATTACACTCCATCTCGCCTCCCCCAATGACTTCCCTTAGTCCCTTTTTTTTTTGCTTTTGTTTTTCATCATTCCCTGATGCAACAGGTTTTCCTCACTCTGGCCCCCATGCCTTCCCCCGTTCTGACCTCCTTTCCTGAGGGGCCCATCCCCTTGAGGTCTTTTCTCCATCTCTTGCTGATCAAGGCTTCCTGCACAGAGTGGTGGGAATAGACCTTTCTTGACCCACCCTCCTTTAGAACCTACAGCATTGCTCGGGCTCTCTTTTCTCCTCAACTAGTGGAGGAAGCGTGGTAACCAGAGTCATGTAAGGAGGCAAGCTCCCTTACCCACCCCTTGCCAGCCCCTCCTCACCACACACACACACACACACACACACACACACACACACACACACACACACACACACACACACTGAGGAAGGGTAGGGAAGGCTGGTGCTGAATCCAATAGCTCAGCAGTAGACTGAGGTTATTAGAAGTGGTTGCGCCATCCTCTGGCCTAGGGAAAAGACACTGGCCTCAGCCAGATCCCGGAAGACCGGACTGGGTGGAGAGAAGGAAAGGCCTGCTAGGACTGGGGACAGCCTGAGCAGAAGCAGCACCCAGGAGGCGGGGGCTGGGGGGTGGGGTGAGAGGCACTTCATCCCGCATGAAAGCAGGGACTTGTCTGCTTTCATCTCTGCTGTGACCCCACCACCTGGACTAGGTTGGGCACCTCGAGGTACTTGATGCACTATGGTGGAAGGAGGAAAAGAATGAATGAATGAATGAGTCATGCGGGTATGAAGGAAAAAGGGTAGAGATGGATTAGGAGGTTTTAGAGGTTTAGACCTTTTCAGCCCCAGAGAGCAAATTACCTTTTCTGGCAAAAAAAAAAAAAAAAAAGAATCGCTCCTTGACTTTGCATCATTATCCTAAGCACAGAGGTCCCCAGCCCTTCCTTGCCCGCAGGTCCTTCCTCCCCCCAGGTCCTTCCTGGCCCTGAGGGCCATGCACACACCAGGGGCTCGGCCGGTTCCATGTGGACCACGTGTCTACCACTTTTAGGCTCTGTCCTCCTGGAATTCCTTCCTGACCCCAACATCCAAGTTTCCTGTGGACTTCAGTGCTCACGGAGTCTCTGGCTCTCACTGTCTCTAATCTGGTTCTGTGCCAGCAAAGGAGCTTGGGGAAGACAGAGCCCTAACCCTGGCCACTGACTGACCCTTACTTCCATCTGGCCATTTCACACAAAATATAAATTACTCTCAGCAGTAGCTAGAATTAACTACACGTGGACCAGGCACCGTGGTCAGCATTTTATATAAGTTATGGCGTTATTCCTCAAGCTGAGACTTGGACACGATGAATGACTTACTCAAGGCTAAACACTGTGGATATGGCAGAAAGCCGATTTAGGACCCAGGCAGGTCTGGCTCCTAAGCCTTAGCTATTTCCACTACACTAGTGGCCAGGAGGGCCCTGGGCTCTGGGAGGGCGGCTCACCCCACTGCTGGTGCGGCGGGGCAATGCGTGGCGTGGGGCGCCTGGCTCCTGCTGCAGCACCCCTTCCTGAGAGCTCAGCATCGGGGGCACACCCCTGGGACGCTCCTCCTGCCCACCTCTTGACCATCCCTCCCTCCCCCAGCAGCTGCATTAAGACAACACCTCAGCCTGTATTGCCCCTAGGGGTGATGAAGCCATGAGAGCACCCTGCCTTCTGTTTTGGGTATCACGCACTTAGGGGGAGCTGGTTCTGTAGGCTTTGGCCTTCTCCCTTGCCCTGACTGAGCCAGGTCTGCTGTGGGGGTTAGCTGCTCCCTTTCCCAATTCTGCTTCAAAGTCTAGTGTTACGGCAGGGTGCCCTGCCTACTCTCTGGCACTGGGAGAACCCCCAGAACTCTGGCCCTCCCAGCTAGGGACCAACTGTTTGCATTTGGAAGTGGGGTATATGTGTGTTCCTGCTGGAGGCCATTTATTTTATTTTTCAAATGAGGGTTTCCTGGAAAAGAATGGGATGTGATGATGTTTGCAGGAGGTGCTTGCTCTGCAAGGGACAGTGACTGTGGTTTCCAGGCTGGGGCAGGTTGGGGTCCTCCAGGAGCTGCCTGAGGGGCAGTGAGCTCCACGAGCCTTCCTCAGCCATAAACACTTCTGATACCTAAAGTCAGGTGTTGGGAAACCTCCCAGTTCTGGGCAAACCAGGACGGTTGGTTAACCACCACCCTGCTCTGTCTGCAGGGTGAGCTCTCCTCAGCTAACTGTGGACACCCCTCTCTCTCTGTTTCCTTGTCTCCTCCACTGTGAAGTCTGGGTAAGAGCTAAGGGGATTGGAGGGAGGGGTGCCTGATTAAGTACAGCTGAGTGACTTAAGACCTCTGATTGGATGTGCACCAAGTGGTGGTGGTAGCTATGTGGGAGCTCCTGGGGCTGGGAAAGGCCCCCTCAGTTACAGACTTGGGGTCATCACACTTATACAGTATTCCCTGCAGCAGATCATCTGATTTTCCTAGAGGAGAAGGAGGGGGTTGGGGCAATTGCACAGGGCAGTGGGCTCTAACTGGGGGTGTCTGTAAAGGTGCAAGAGATGTTAGAACGGTTAGATCTCAAAGGTACAGCCACTGTGGCTGGCTGGGTGGAGACTGGCTCCACCACCTACCCTCGATGGCACTCCATTAAGTGCCAGCAGCTCTCGGGAGCTCTGTGGCCCCCAGGGGAGGCCTGTTTGGTGGCTGCTGCCTGGCCTCCCACTGCTGGCTGGCTGGCTGGCAGGCGAGTGGGCGGGCAGGCGGAATATTACCCCTAAGATAAATGAAGAAGAGTTTCAGCCCTTATTGGATTATAGTTTTTATTGAACTTTATAAATTCCAATTAGCAGACCCCTGGGCAATAAGCGACACGCTGCCCGTGGCTCACTTTATGGCGTGATTATGACCCTGTTTATCCTCTCCTGAACAAGAAGTATTAATGGAGGAAACCAAGGGAAAGGGGACCCGAGAATACATAAAGACAGATAGGGTGATGCCAAGATAAGCTGTCAGGGTTGGGAGAGAAAACCACCTCTGGGCAGGCAACGAGGGTACGGAACTGGGGGTACAAGAACATGCATGCTACGAGCTTCAGCCAGCCCAGGTGGCCTCCTTCCAGGGCTAGGAGCCCTCTAGACGCCTGATCACTGCTAGGGCGTGGCGAGCAGCCCCCCCCACCCACAACTGCCTCCTGCCACCAAACTATCTTGTTTGGGATGAAGTTTTGTGTAGTTAGTGCAGAGTCTTGGTTTGTGCACAGCTGGGCAGTTCACTGCCTCCTGGGACAGCTGACACCATAGCTGAGCAACTTGAGGGACAGTCCAAAAGTTTCTTAATGTTTTAGACGATTCTCTTGGCCTGAAGTATCTGATGGAAGCTCTCTTGCCCGCCTGTGACTACACAGGTGCCTCTCTTTCTTTTCCTCTTTTTCCTAATAAACCAGTCCTTTTAAAATGTAAAAAGCAAGAAATAATCTGATGGATACTAAAGACATTCTTCCTAGAAAAATGTTCCCAGTGCATGCACATGGATGAATGTACCACACATGTATGCACGTGTGCATGCGCGTGCGCGCACACACACACACACAATTTGCATGTGATTTTTTTTTTTTTCAAGCCCGGTCTCCTGGCCCTTCCACCTGGAGGTCCTAATTGCCTGCAGAGAATTGGGAAGCCTGTCGAGTTCTGGGCATGGAGGCGGCCTCTCTGGCCACACCTGCTTTTCCTTTCTGGACACCTGGGTTTGTTTCCACCCCCGGAGATGTAAACCTTGAACAGCCAGGACCCAGAAGAGCAGGGAGGCTGCCACCAGAGAGGTGTGCGGTGGGATGGCCGGTTTCTGAGCCGGCAGGGTCAGGGATGGCTACACTCTGGCTTGGAGCCCTCAGCCGACCTGCTGCCTTTCCCTGGAGACAGAAGCGAGCTCAAGGATGGCATGCCCTCCTCATCCTGCCTGGCTTTGTTTGCGCCTTCCTCCTTGTTCTGTGGGTCATCTTTCTTGGCGGCTTCAGTGAAGATTAAAAAAGAAAAAAAAAATTCCTCCTATCAGCATTTTGCCATTGTATGGGAGCACGAACACAGAGATACCCGAGGAGGGTTTTATAGTTTGAGCAGGATGAAAAATGCTTCAGGTGTTCTCAGTCTGCAGCAGTTTGTAAATAAGATGCTGAGAGGTGTGGGCGGCTGAGAGCATGTCCGGCTGCTGGGTCCATTAGGGATTGCTGAGGGGTCCCACCAGCAAGTATCCCCGCCAGCGTCCTGAGCCTCACCCACCTGCTGTGCCTCTGTGATTTGTGCAGCCCCTGCCAGGACTGCCAGGACTTGTACTTCAGATAAGAGGTGTGAGTAAGCTCTGGTGGTCAGGAACTAGCTAGCTAGGTTCTTCCTGAATTCCTTCCTCAGTGAGCTGGGGGGTGGGGGATGGGAGTGGGGGCCTGAGTGGGAATTGGGGATGGGAATGAGTAGGACAATTCCTGAACTGGGGGACATGTAGGAAGCCAGGTTTTCATTTGCTGAGGCCTGGACAACCTCTAGGGAGGTCACTGTAGACTCACCCATTAAGGTCCTGCTGCCTCCAACCCCTTGGGTAAGACGAGTGCTTGAGAAATTTCAAAAACTACAAATTAGGGAGACTGTCCCTCATGTTCCTGGGTCTGTCTTCTTTCATCCCAGGCCCTGGGCACACAAATTAGCTGAGACTGACCCCAGAAGAACAGACTGCACTTTCCTCCAGTCCAGGCTCCCCGGGGCAGCTCCTCCATTCTGCCCACATCCCCAACCCGTGGCCAAGGCCAGTAGGGCAGGGGTCCAGACCCAGAGCCACAAAAACCAGCAGTGTGGATTACATAGAACGGCTTTTCGTTGCCATTGAATGGGGTTGGAAATGAAGGCTCAGAGAAGGACAATTTGATCAGACAGTGTGTTATAGCTGAGAGATTAAGAGGGCACTGGAGTTGGTCTCTGGTCTAGAAGGCCTGTGGGTTCCCTGTTGTTCCGGCTGGTAGAGGACGACAACAGCACATTTCAGGTAGCTGTATGGCCACTCTGCATGGCTGAATCAAGCTGTGCGGGGGGTGGGTGGGTGGGTGGAGGGGGTGTAGGACCCAAGAACAAGGCTGGAGCCAGGAGACCACTGGTGCTCTCTGTTCAGCCTCATCTAGTCTGACTGGCTCCCTGGAATGAAAAAAAAAAACATTTAAAAAACCCTAGTGCTTGGGTCCTAAGACCTTTTTGACATTATCCTTCCCTACCCAGGGAAACGGTCTTATGATGCCATGTATTTCCTTGGCCAATCATACTGCCATGTCCATGGATGTCCCTGGAGGTTCACGTCTTAAGTGAGCACAGTCAGTGTAGGAGGGTGAGTGGTAGGGAGTTGGGGGCTTTCCTGGCCCCACTGGAATCGCCTCTTGTTCCGCACATTGTCGAAGCCTTCCAGCCCCTTGTCATGTGGTGGAGCCCTCCAAGGGCCAGGGGGTCCCTGGGGCCCTTTGAAGCAGATGAGGAAGCCGTCTGCCCCTCCAGCTTCCTGCATCTGGGGAAGAAGGGAGTTGGGGGAGGGCATCCAGGAGCCCAGCGCCTCCTCCAAGGACTCCTCCAGCTTCCGGAGCCTGGGGCAGAGGAAGGCGAGAGGAATAACTAGCTGGCCTTCACAAAACCTGGGCTCTAGGCCCACCTCTGACACCCACTGAACTAGTGACAGTGGCCCTGTCACTCTCCTAACTGGGCCTTCCTGTCCTCACAGCAAAGCGAAGGAGTTGGCACAACTGTTCTCTGAGATCCCTGCCAAGTCTAAAATACACAGATTCCCTCTCTGATGTTTCAGGCACGAACACAAATTAGCACGTATGAAAAACCGTGGCAAGGAATAATGTCCCCCTACCCTCCACTCCAAGCACACACATGCTCTTTGCTCTCTTCATGCCCCCTGTAATAGATCATACAGGATGGATTACATTAATTTTCTATAAACTATATCAACTTGAGTGACATGTCCTTAAGGGTTGGCTGATTGATATCTACAATGCGGTCTTATAATCTAAAATCATATTAATATTAATATTAAAGATTTTCTGTCCTTTACGCGCACCATTAAATCTAGAGTATAAGGTGAAATTGACAACATACATTTTGACAGCTTATCTATAATAAATATGCAAATCTTGATGCCCACATGTCATCACAGATGCACCGCAGCTCTCTGAAGATCAGAGCGTGCCTGTCTCCCTCGTGACATTTTCAACGGAGAATCAGAGCGGCAGGAGCAGTGCTGGGCGCGCCTTTGCTGGTGGTGACCCTGCCCTCTCCCATCTACTGTGAAAGCCTGTCCTTCATCCTGCCACGCAGGCAGGACGGTCTGGGAGTGACAGTCACAGAGAACAGGGGACACTGTATCACATACCCTCTGCAGTACAGGAAAATTCACTTTGCCTCTGTATTTTTCTTAACTTACAAAAGAAACTCTCATCTTCTCCACACCCCCTGACTACAGCAGCACCCGATGCGTTTAAGTCTTGGGACTTGGAATTGGTGACCCTGGGGTCAATTCCCATCTTTGCCACTAACTTCTGTTCTTAACCTTCCCTCGCCTCCATTTCTGCATCTGGAAGTGGAAAAGAGAAAGAATGTCTCCCTCCTGGTAGAAATGTGAGGACTGGACAGGATATTGGAAGCCAGGTGCCCTTATATACAGAGTTGACTCAGCAAAGGGCAGCTCTTAGGTTTTCTAAATAAGTAAGTCCCACTTCCTCTGACCCCTGCAATGCCTCTCTGTCCCTATATCTCCACTCTAGCCATACAGAATCTATTACTTAACACAGTGACCAGCTCAGAGTCTTCTCTGCTTCTGGTCTGCACCAGATGTGAGCACCAGACTGCAGGAACTGTACCCTCAGCCCTGGCCCAGGACGCAGGGGGAATTCAGATAGGAGCTGGACTGAGATTGGGACTAAAGAATCTGCTGTAAGTGGGAAATCTAGTCCTCTCTCTGCTGAGACACTGCTAAGTCCTGAATAGGTAGGGGTGTGTGTGTGGGGGGGGCAATGAATGTATGCTGTAAAGTAAAGTGTGCAGTCCTCACATCACCAGGGAGGTTGAGAGAGTAGGTGAGCGAAAGGTGCAGGGGGGTTTTCAACAGGTGCAGGGGTGTCTGTCGGGAATGAGCCCACTGCATGTCCCATCCTCACTTCACTCCTATTGACAGGGCGGCAGGCCCACTGGGGGCCTGGGGACCAATCTCTGATCACTGGCTCCCTTCCAGTCTCTCTGAGGCCACACCTTGCGGGTGACATCCAGTCTCCCAGTGTCCCCCTCAGTGTGAAACACCTCAAAGCTCTGGCATTGCATCTACCCCATTCCTGTTTACCCTTCTCACTCCTGTCCTTCGAGACAGCTCGTCACCTCAGCCCTGCCAATTGAGAGCTGTCACTGAACTCTGCAGAATTCCCACAGGACAGAGGCTTTTCTTTGTCACACCTTGTGTTGTTCTGTAATTGTTTCACAATGAACTGGTTTATTCTCTACCATTAGACTGAGAAGGTGGGCGTGAGGACTGTTGCTTCCTTATTCAATGGATGTGCTGTCAATGGCCCCCCATTGCTGGGTGTGGGCCCTTCAGTACTTTGGATCAGACTGGGGACAGACACGGGGACCACATGAATCTGGGGGAGTAATATGAGGTTCAGTTGTAAGATATGTCTCAAAAGGTGATTGTTGAACTAGACTCATTCTTGTGCTTTGCAGGTCTCTTCTGGGGCTAAGAACAGGGCTCAGAGGGGCCCCAGATATTCTGTTGGGGGTATTAGAAAATTCATTCATACCTCCTACCTCCCCTGCAGGGTTGGACAGTGTCCTGGAGGAAGCAATTCCATGTTGACCATTTGTGCCAACCCTGGGATGCCGACAGCTCTGGGATCCTGAGCCACTCGTGCAGTCTTGACCAAAGGAGGCCTCCTGGTGACCAAGGTTGGTCTGATGAGGAACACCACACTTGGGAGGGTTAGTCTGCAGGCCTCGTGCACACTGTTCTGGGGAACCCAGTGCATCCTAGGATGCATTTCCACTGCGCCTGCAGCTCAGGCTGTGAGCAGACTGGGGCCTGGGGTGGGTGGAGAGCCTGCCAGAGTACTCCCACTTCCAGCTCTTTCTTGGTTCTCCTGCCCTTTGTCTCAGAGTCTCTTGCCACCAATCCCTATTGCTCCTCCATCCCACTGTGAAACTTGAGTCTCTACACTGTCTTTAATACAGAACCACAGATCAATCATCTACAATTAATCAGTCAACAGGAGGTGAAGGGGGAGGGAGGAGAGAGCGGCGCAGAGGAAAGAGTGTGCAGCTTTGGGCAATGCACTGTTCTCAGGTTCGCCAAACAGCTGAAGGCCTGTGACACGCGTGCTACTGCCACTTGTGTGTGCTTCATGTCCTCTTTCAACAGATAGTTACTGTGCATGTGCCACACACTGTGCTGGGTGCTGTGGACTGTGGGTGTAAGGAAGGGAGACATACTGAACCTACTGAGCCTATTTACTGGGGATGTTGATGAGGTTAAATGAGCTAATATTGGATGATCACCTGGCAGAGTGCCTGGCATGCAACATCTCCATAAACTTTAGATCTTTTCTCTGCCTGGCACCAATGGCTCTGGCTGGAGAGGAAAGGTCACTTTAAGTAGCACCTATGGGGGAGGGAGAGGTAAGAAAATGGGTCAGGCTGCAGGGGGGCTGTGGTAGTGCTGTGGCAGGGGTGGGGAGTGGGGGAGGCAAGGTGGTTGGGGAGAAAGAAAATGACCTTTACAGATGGCTTCCACGCAATCCCGGGAATAACATTCCACCGTCGTTTAAAACACCTTTCTTTCTCCCTCCTTATTCATCTCTTCCCTTCCCCGCCCCTCTTAGCCACCTCCTTTCTCCTCCTCCTCCCCACAATTAACCCCAGGCTGCCGAGATTGCCACCGGAGTTGACAAATCTCTCCACTTCCCCCATCCCCCCTCTCTTTTTAAAAAAATTGTGTTGATTTGTCTTGACAAGCCGTAATCCCTGACTCAGCTCCCATTTCGTGTTAAACCAAAGGTAAATTCACGGCCGGTGGGGCGGCCCGGAGCAGGAAGATCTAGACCACGGAGCAGCCCCGGGAAATATTGATATTAGCCGACCTCTGGCGCCGGCCGCCCACGGTGAAAATAGGACGCGGGGCCAATCAATTACCGAGCCATTAAGGGCAGGGAGGTGAGGAGGGAGCGGAAAAAGACTATGCTCCCCACACCGGGCATCACCCCCTGGGGGTGCCCTACGTGGCCCCGGGCGGTCAATGTCAGTGACCTCATCCGAGTGACGCCAGAGCCTGTGGGCCCGGGCGGGAGCCCCCCAAGCCGCACCCCGCAGCCCGGGTGGGGGACGCTCACTGCTCGCTGGCGCGGGCCCCATCCCCTTGTCCGCTAGCCACTCTCTTTGTCTGCGCCTCCCTTCCTCTCCCAGGAGCTTCTCGCCCTCCAGCCCTCCCCTTTCTTTCTCTCTCTCTTGCCCTCCTCCTTTTTCTCTTTGTTAACAACCTCTCTCTCTGAAGTGCGGCTTGCACGTCTGACCACCCTACTGGTGTGTTTTCCTGCTCCCTCTTCCTCCCTGCCGAGTGGCCACAGGGTGGCTCCTGCTCCCAGTTCGCCCAGTCGTCTCCCAGCACCGGCAAATCGCTCCGTCTGCCTCCCGGCCGGGGCCAAAACCGAGCCCCCCTTCAGACTTCGTGCCCTTAACATCTGTCTTCACCAGTGGCAACTGACATCAGACTTCTGACTTAATCCTTTCCATTTTTAATCTGTTCCTTCTAACTCAGTAGCCCCATGTTTGAGAGGACCCCATAACTAGCACTGAGGCTAGTTGTACTCATGGCAGTCGGAGTTCCTTGTGGGTGGGCTTCTTGGGTGTGGGAGTGGAGGGAGAAACCTCAGTTTTGTGGGGGTTCTGTCTGTGACCAAGTGTGTGTGTGTGTGGGGGGGTTGGGGATGGGGTGGGCAGACAGGCTGTGGATTTAGGCAAATATTTACCATTCCTCTTCTTGGGGAGAAAAGCTTCTGGTTTCCTGAGCAGACAGTTTTGAATGGAGAGGAAATAGCCACTCATTTAGTGACTGGTGGATTAGTCTAAATATTTCCTCAAACTTCCATAGGTTCTTAGACAAGCAAATGAGATTCCTGAAAGCTTAAACTGATCCTGTAGGGTGCAGGAGGGGATAAATTGTCCCTTTGACTTTGAAGAAGGAAGCTGCAGTTTGTAAAATGTAAAATAACAATAAAAATCTCTTTCACAAGTTCCCTTATTCATAATTCTCAGCATGAGGCTCCTGACCTGCAGAAAGGCCCATGGGCATCACCAGGGAATTGATTAGATATGCAAATTCTCTAGTCTTCCTCAGGGGAAGGGCTGGGCCATGTGTGTTTAAGGAGTTGCCCAGGGGACTCTTGACAGTGGTCTCCATTGTCCCCACAGCACTGGGAGGTAGACGGACTGGAAATTATTGTATCTTCCTTTTTGTATTTTTAAAATCTTTTAAAAAAGATTTATTTATTTATGCATATAAGCTGGGGTACAGGCCAGAGGCATGGGGCGGCGAGAGGGTTCACCAGAGTCAGAGTGGGGAGCAGAACAGACAGCTCGACGGAAACACTGCTGAGGGGAGCTGCGGGAAAGGCAGGAGAGATCTGCCGTACCATGTGGGAATCTCCCCGGCCGGGTGGGCTGGGCGTTGAACTCGCAATGCGCTGCCAACAGCTCCACAGCGCAGCTCTTAACCGCTGCACCACCTGGGAGGTCCTATTGTATCTTCTTATTGCTGAAGGAATAGTGACTGAACCATGGTGTGGTCAGGTTTCCTGTCTGCACATGAGAAAGCTTTTAAGGTTGATTTTGGGGGGGGGGTATTTTATTTCAACTCACAAGCATCCCTTAAAGAAAGTAATGATTATGTTTGCAGAGGTGGATGGAATTGCCTGGCTATGCTGCTTGCTTGATTGTGATCCGTAGGGTCTAGAAAGGTTCTGGATTTTCCAGGTTCCTCTGTGGGGTGCTCAGCACTTGAGAGCAGAGTAACTCGGGATATGGCCACTTGCATGAAAAGTAGAATGATTCTAAGACTGGTTTTGTAACTGGAACATTGAAAGTAGCTTGTGGTAGGGCGGCATCTTTCACACCAACAGCCTATCTCAGGGCTATGTCAGGCACTTTTCAAAATGGAGACCCCAAGACCCCCTTCCTGACAAACAGGTCCCATCCAGATTCTAGGGAGAAGGTGCTTCCAGGGCCTCGGGAACCTCCCAGGAGACACCTTGATGCCCAGTGGATGTAGTCTGAATGCCAGCTCTGCCCCTTATGGGCTTTGCAGGACCCTGCACAGTCAGGATAACCTGTCTAACACATGGGTGTGTAAGAGACGGTCATCACGCCCATCTCGGAGCTCTGACACCAGCCACTCTGCCTCAGTGTCCTTATCAATAAAGTAAGCATCTGCACCAGCAGCCTCTCCAGCTGTAACAAACCATGGCTAACGCTGTAAGCCCCAGTAGCCTAACACCAATTTAGGAGAACCCTTGACCCACTACGTGGTCTTCCCACTGTCCCAGCCCCTCTTCAGGAAGATGAGCCAAATGAGCTCAACCTGCCAAGGAGCCAACCGTCAAGAAAGAAAATAGCAAGCTCCATGTTGTGTAGAGCTGACCAAAAGCCAGAACACCACCCCCTGAGCCACCTGACTACCAGCTTCATGGCTGCCGGTCCAACCCGTGACCCTCTGGCTCCAGGAAGCCTTGTCCGCGGATGTGGCTGTGTGTGCCGATGCCGCCTGGACAAGGGTCACCGACCCGGCTGACCGAAACGGGACATGAGCTCCGGCCTCCCCCATGCCTTTTTACCGTCCATTACCCAGAAAATGGAATTAATTAGAATCCTCCATTTTCTGAGAACTTGGGTTAATCAAGGCTTATGTGTAGTAATTTTTTTTTTCCAGAACTGTAAACTGAACTGATGTTTCCACAAAGAACACAGTATTTAGTGAAACTGCGGGGTTGAGAACAGATCTTCACTGAACTGGAACATCAAACCATGCTCTGAGACAAACCTGATGTTTCACTCGGTTTCAGCCCGTGGTGAGAAAACACGCAGGCTGCAGGGTGGCTGGGGAGAAAGAACAAGCTGCTCTGGGTGGGGGTGGGACAAGATGTTTCCCAGGGCCATTTCCAGCTGTGCCTTTTCCTATTGATCTCATTCAAGTTCCTACCCCAGGAACACCCCACCCAAAGGCCTTTTTTTGTTCTCCAGTGACCTTCTACAAGCCTTGAGACTAACTCGTAAAAGTCTGCTCTCAGTTTTATACTGTGCCCAGTTGCGCTCTTAAATCTTTTACTCCTCAGCCAGATTTTAAGTTCCTTTGGGCTAACATGAACTCAGGAGTCCCAGCGCAGCCTTATCACACAGAGGGCAGGAAACTAAAATCACAGACAGGAAGAACTAAAAGGACCCTTAGAGATCAGCTAGTTCAACCTTCATGCCACAGATGAAGGAAGTGAGACCCAGAGAGGAGTGACTTGTTCAAGGCCCCACATTAGTTAGTGACAGGGCAGGAATTGAAACCCAAGTTTAGCCAAATAGAAAGTATTTTCTAATGACACACGGTGTTTGGGAAGACAGGAATTGAAAATAAAAATTCAGTGAAAGCTTAAATTGGTATAATCTCTTTGGAAGCAAATATCAATCAAAATGTAGGATGTGCAAATCGCCTAAAATAATTTCACTTTAAGAATTTATTCTACAGGTGAAATCGTACCTGTGTGTGCAATGGATGTGCACAGAGATATTGATCATGGGTGGTTTGTAATAAAGTAAAACACAAAAGTAGAAACAACCTAAATGTCTATCAGTGGGAGCCTGGCTATGTAACGAGTGACTATCCAAAAAACCCAATACTGTGCCGCTACTAAATGGAATGAAGTCTATCCATATGTGTGCCGATTTGGAAGGGCCCAGGATATACTGCAAAGCCAAAGTCAAGGTGCACGGCAATGTGGGAGCATATTCCAATTTCCACAACAGAAAGTGTCTGTGGGTGTGTTTGCGTGTGCATGTCTGTACTTGACATATTTCGGGAAGAATACACAGGAAGCTGTTCCTTCTGGCGAGTGGGATGGGGTCTCGAGTGGGAGGAGAATCACACCTCACTATATACCCCTTTGCACTTTTTACCATGTGCATGTGTTATTTTTGTAATAATAATAACTTAAAAAACTTCAGCACTGCAGTCTCCTAGTTCTGTTTTCCCCCCACAGCACCAAGCTGCCTTTCTTCCTTCAGTCAGTAACTTAGAGTCTAATTGTCATAATTTCAAGTAGGAAATAAACAACAAATAAGCCATCTGCTCTTACCTCATCCCTTTATTTTTTAACTCCCAAACTGCTGTTTTCCCAGGGCACTGAGGTGCTAGGGTAGGACACACCATATAGCTGGTGTAGTGTAGGGTTAAGAACCAGGCTCTCAAATCAGGTATATAAGTTCCTACAGTGCTCTGTGCCCCAGTTTCCTCATCTGTAAAACAGGGGTAGTAAGAGTTCCAGCCTCCTGGCCTTGGTAGAGAATAGTGGCCACCATGTGTATCTGAAGCGCTAGGACACTGCTGCTGCTGTCTTCCTTTGAGCAGCAAGCCTGCTCTTGGTCCGAGAAGTAAGAGGTGTGTCTGTCGAGCAGAACACAAGGCACCTTGCTGTCCCCAGGCAAAGTGACTCAAGGTGCCTCAGAGCCTGAAGACCCTGTGTTTGACCTCTGGTTGCACAGACCTAGGTGGACAAAGCCCAGCAGGCTGGGCGCAGGAGGGAGACCCAGAGAAGCAGGCAGGCCAAGGCACACCCTGATGCCTGGCACAAGGAGAAACTGAATGGAGGAATGGCAGCAGGGGAGCGGGAGGGGAAAGAGACCCCTTGCCTCCCTGCACGCATGGGAGACATGGAGTTGCTGAATTTGTTTTGCAAACTGCCAGTGGATTTGGGGAAGGCGAGGGATGAGTTTTTGGGAAGAGTGTGATCGTGTGACAAGAAGCCGGAGCCTGTTCCCAGGCAACCAGCACCCAGTTACCACCTGACAGCGACCACAGCTTGGACAGGAATTTAACTTTCTTTGGTTTCAGTATGTCCACCTGAAAAATGCAGGTACCTAGACCTCGCCACCGGGGGTTTCAATTCTGTCAGTGCACAGTGGGGCCTGGAGGGGGCTGAGAGATGTGGCCTGGACCTCCAGGGGTTACTGTGGACAGTCCTGGGGGTTTGCTGTGTGGGCCACTCACTCATAGAATGGACGGTCCCCGCACAGCCCCAAAGGCTTTTGGTTCCATCGGTGTTGACACCGTGTCACTGTTGTACTGTCCCTGAGGGCTGCGCCCTGCCCCCCTTGTCCATTCTGTAGAGAGTGAGCCAGACTCTGCTGTTCAATGAAGGTGTAATAAAAATTATGTATCAATAATAAGTGACACTCAGGCTCTTCATACAGGTGATCTCGTGTAATTCTCACCATGACCCTATAAAGCTCTTATAATTATTGTGTCTGTTTTATAGGGCAGTGAGCTGAGGCAGAGAGAAGTTAAGGAACTTGCCTAAGGTCTTTAGTGGGCCTACTAGATCCTCACCAGCCTTGTCAAGCGCCTCTCCAGCAGTCCCAACGGCCCAGAATGGCTTCCCCACACTTGATGGAGTTGGGCTACCACCCCAGGGCTATCCTTGGTTGTGGGTGACTCCACGCCAGGGGCCAAGTCTTTGTGGCCCTAGGGGAGATGAACACCCCTTCCCACCTGCCGAGGAAGGTGCCCTGAGAATGGAGAAGACTGGCAGGAGGTGTATTATGAGCATCATTGTTGTTGCCCACCTCCCAGCTACTCTGCCCCAACTTCCCACCCACCACCAAGGGCGAGAGGCTGAGACTGGAGGTTCTTGCTTAGCCAGATGAACCCTGATCACATTTGCTTCCTGGGGCAGCCACTGTTTCACTTTCTGTTCCTCTCCTTTGTTCCCTGCCTCCCGTGCTGGTGACGTGGTCACCTTCCCAGGAGATAATGCCCACGTGGCTCTGTCCTGACAAGCCCTTTCGCCCCTATCTCTGATCTTCTCTGGGTTTAGGATTAATAGACTTTTTCCTCTTTGGGGATCAATAAGTACAGAGAGAGAGAGAGAGAAAATAGGGAAGGGAAAAAAGTCAGCAGGATTAAAAAAAAGGACTGATAAGAATCTGGTCCAGGTCGCAGAACCCTGATGTTGCCAGCGGTATCTTAAGCGAGGGGGTGGTGCTGGCTAGGGAGGGGGGACGCCTCGGAGACAATAAGAATGGGTGAAGTCACAGGCTTATAGGAGGATCTTGAGGCCCCTCAGCCTCAGGCCAGGGGGTTGCAGCCCGTGCCTTGGCCCCAAAAGGCTCTGTGAGTCCTGGGCTGCTTGTCCAGAGATGTCTGCCCTGTGCCAGAAGACCCTGCAGGTCCTCAAATTGCCCTTTCCAGGCTCTTACAGCCTCCCGAGGGTACGGCCTGTTTCGGGGAGCTTGTCAAGCGAGAGTCCCAGAGCCCAGGCTCTTTCAGTATTTCACAAAGCCTAATGGAAATTGCACATGTCCCCTTGATGAGACTGCACAGAGAAAACAAAAATAGCATCTCGCTTCTTTTAGTAAGAATTCTACCCACTCTGTGTGGCTAACGCTGGTTGCTGCATGCCGATCTGCAGCTCTGATTAGCCTTTGATTAATAAAAAATGGGGAAGAGAATCAATTATTTATTTAATAACAGCAGTTTGTTTTTAAAAGGCAAAACCTTTAAGAAAGTAGAGGGGGGTGAGGGGCAGGATAGGATGGGGGTGGGGGTGTGGTGGGTGGGGCAGGATGGGAGGGAAACAATTTAAGGGGTTTGAACTGAGAAGTTTGGGCGTGGGGAATTTTCACTGTGCGACTGGTGTCCTGGGTGGCCAGGGCTGGGGAACCTGTTACATCTGGACTTTCAGGATGTCGATGCAGACTCGAGTGAGGGGAGCCAGGCTTCGGCACCCAGAGACCCGGTACAGCTGGAGTCACTGAGAGCAGAGCCATAAGAGGTTCAGAGTCTGCTTGGGGTTCTGCTACGTGGTAGATGAGCAAGGTCCTCCCAGGGCCGCTTTGCATCTTCCGTAACCTCTGGCCTTCATGTCTGGCGTGTCAACCCTGGGAAATCTCCTCGAGCAAGGATCTGGGTGTGCACGCAGTCTCCTGCCCACTGACCATAGCCTGTGTCCTGTGGACTGGCTTCCAGGCCCTTGACTGCTATGCCAGTCAGCCACGTCCAAGTCCACGCCGGCCCTACTGTCTGGCCCAGCCAGGCCCCGCGCTGTTCTCGGCACCTTTCTGCCGTTACTCAAACCGCTTTCTCCTTGCGGAGGGCACATCTGCTGATCTTTGCATTTCACAATCATATCCATTCATCAAGGCCAAGATCGAAGGACACCCCGCACAGCAGCTCCCCAAGTCATCCCCTCAGGAAACAGTCTTTCTTCTTCTGAACATTCCCAGCACTTTGAATGTGTGTTCCGGTGGCAGTTCGGAAAAATGCAGCTTTGTACTTGATTTCTTTGTAGGTATTTTGAGGGCAGGGACCATATCTCAGTCACCTTTGTAACCCCTGCCCGGGGGGGTTTGTGGAATAATGGATGGAGGGATGGATGCTATCTTTTGGGGAGACTGTACCCCATTTACATCTGAAACAGCTTTCAGATTAAAGACCAGACCTTTCAGAGAAACAATAATAGCCTCTCTGAGGGAAGCAGAGGAAGGAAAATGCTTTGTACCTGAGATAAGCAGATTAGAGCACGAGGGTCAGGCGTTTGACTTTTTATTTTCTGGATTGATAAGGCAGAAAAAAGAAGTCCAATGAAACTGTGTTAATTTTTTAACAAAAATGAACCTTGAAACAACTGCCCTCTTTCCCTGACAAAAATATTCAAACTGAGTTTTCTCATCTGCCAATTGGGGTAATGATTCCTGCCCCAAGGCATTCCTAGGGCAGTTACAAGTCTTGCAGGAGACAAAAGTCAAGAGAGCTTTGCAAAGGAGATTATACTCGCCACACCAGAAGTGTTTTATCTGTTTAGGTGGTTATCGATGACCTAAAGTTACTGCACCCTCTGGAAAGAGGGACTCTGTCCAGTTATTCAGGCACCAGAGTCTAGCTTCTGGTCTCCATTATCTGGCTATCCCGCATGGAAGTTAAATTTCCCAGCGAGATCTGGGTTGTAGCCACTACTTTAGTCTGAGCTTGCTGGGACGGGCGGCTACTCCGAACGTGGTGTCCTTTGTCAAGCTGGCCTTAGCTGTGGCCATCCGCGTGGGGGCTGCCTGCACATTCGTGCCTGTGTGCTAATGTCCTCCACATGGGTGGAGCGCTTAGGGTTTTCTGAAATGTCTGCTTTCACAGATGTTATCCCATGTATCTGCCCCCAATTCCCTGAACGTGAGTTGGAGGACCCCAGAGAGGGGACTGAATTTGCTGAGCCTCCCAGAGCCTGTTAGATACTCTTCTGCTTCCAGCATGGCAGGTGAGAAGTTTGGGAATCGAGAGTTTCTAATCTGGGACTGATGTTCCTGCCCCTAGCTCCCCAGCCACTGCCCTCTAAAGGGGGGGAGCGATCAGAACGGGGGCCTTTTTGATTCAGAGAATAAATCACCTGACAATTCAGAGGATGGCTTTAAGAAACATAGCCATGTGAAAACCCCAAGCTCAGAAACCAGATGATTTAAAGGGCAACTATTCACAAGGCAGAGGATTCTTCTATTTCTAAAAAGATTCCTTATAAGGCTTCTGTGATGAGCAAACACAGCACATTTCAAATAGGATTCATTGTTAAAAAAATAACAAAAAAGAAGATAATAACAATTTGCATCCACTATTTCAGGAGCAGTTCTTGTTAGAAGAGAGGCCCACCTGTTTCTAGGCAAAGTGCCCGCAAGTCCCTCTCCTGGAGAAAGTGGGGAGCTGCAGAGATGGAGAGAAATTAGGGGGATGAGGATAAAGGCGTTGCCGCCTCACATCAGTCCTTCCCTGACCTTGTCATTTCCCCCTCAGGGGGCGGGAAGTTGAGAAGGGGCTTGGTCTGGCCAGCTCCCCACTGGCAGCTGCCCTAGGGCACCTGGCTCCATGGGGTGTAAGGTGGCATATGTGCTGACTCACCCTGGCCCGGAGACCTGGCCTCCGGGTCCTGAGGTGGCCTTGTCTCTCCTCCGCCACTGACGGGCTCCCCAGCCTTGGCAATATTTGCCTTATGGCATCGGTGCGGCATTTCCCGTATTCACATAGTTAAATTAGTTAGCTGGATAGAAACCTCAGAGATGATGTATCTAGTTGTCAGTCGTGACTTGGTGCTAATGGCACTACAATTTGGTTACAGCCCTCACCGTCATTAATCATCGTCCCCCAGCCGGCTACATACGGGGTGCTGGGGACAGGGAAGGGCGGGGCTGGCTCGGCAGAGAGGGGCCCAGCACCCGGGTCTGGCCTCTCCCTCTTGCTCTGGGCAGCGCTCAGACTCAGTCACGGGGCAGGTCCACCCCACCGCCGCCACCACTACCGCCACCAGCGCTGCGCACCTCTATTTATTAGCATCATGCTACTTATGCTAATAGCAGACCGTACACTATTTCTGAGCATTAACATCTGCTCCAAGCAGCCGACTTTCACTTACAGAAACTGATTTCAGCTCAGTCAAGCAGATAAACAGAGAAATCAAAGCAGGTGGCTGAAAGTGAAGGAGGAATTCTCAATTCCTGCATTCAACCGATGAACTTCACTAAAGCCATAATTAATATTCAGATAACTATATTCCGACACATAGAATAAACAAGATCATTTAAAGGATGCAAAATACATCCCCAGGGCCAGAGGGGAAGGAGAGGGAGGGAGGAGAAGGACAGGAAGGCAGAGGACTGAATATGAATGCAGACACTTCCTTTGCTGGCCTATTGTCTGTGCGGTGTCAGCCTTGGAGAAGGAGGGGACATGCCTCACAGAGCCGACAAGCTGGGTGTTTATTGAGCCCCTTCTGTGGGCCAGCAGGGGTTGAGGCCACTCATGAAAGGAGGGGAAGCTGAGGTGGAGGGTCCGGAGGTAGAGCTGTCTACACTTCAGGCTGGCGGCAGGCTCGCTGTCCTCCCCACTTGTCACCTCTCGAAGCCATCTGAAGGACAGGCCACCCCAGTGTCCCAGCTGCTGCAGTCTGCCTCCCTGAGCCAGGCCTTCTCCTTCCACAGAATTCCTGCTGGAAATCCTGTCTAGGATGGGCAATTCTAGAATTAAAAATAACATCTCTGTGTGATTTGGATGAGGTCGAATTCAACTCTTTATTTTTAAGCTATGAGAGAGTACATACCTCTTTTTGTTGTTTTTCCTAGTCAGTCATTTCAGAAATGTTTGAATAAGACCAATTCACTGCTTGGGAAAGATCCTGCAGGTAATGATTCCTGTTCCATAAAGGCCAGTGACCCCAGGGATCTGCAATGCAGACTTTCTAGCCCGCCCCAACGAGACTCACGCACTCACAGGGCAAGATCCTGCACTGGACTCACTTTATCATCCTCACACAGAAAGATAGTGAGGGTGACAGGAAAAGTGACCGGGTCCCATCACTGGTTAGTAAGTGTCTGTATGTGTCTGTGTGGCTACAGATAGTGACTTGTCCACATGTACTATTGAGAGTGCACATATGTATGTACTTTGAGCTCTGAGGGGACTGTAAGTGACCAGGGTCCTGTATTTGGGATCTAAGCCAGCCCTGTACCCCACATTGGAGGGGAGGTAGCCACTAGGACAGGGGAGCCCAGAGGAACCAGCACGGGGGAGCCCTGGGCTCCACCAGCCATGCAGAGGGAAGAGGCCGCTTGCCCCTGCTAAAGAGGCCCTAGCTAACTTTTGCTGTCCTCTTTTTTGGTTCCTCTAGTTGCAAGGGCCCTGTGGCTAAACAGCAATGACAGCAAGATGTTATTGATAACTTTAATTTCCACTTTGGGGAGACATTTGTCTCCTTCCCCACCCCCTGCACATATGTCCTGTTTATGTCCCTTCCTCTGAGAGGGTGTTGACAATGCCGGGGGCCCCAAGCTGCGTCCTGGGTGCCGTCAGTGCTCTTCTGGAACCACTTGCTTTGTGGTTGAAATTTCCCCTGACGCCTGGAAAAAATTTTTTTTTTTTGGTTTCCTTGGAAATGATTCTCTTTCTGAATCACAGCTGTTTGCAGCAATGAGGGGAGGAGGTGGGAGGATATTCCCTGGTGGGGTGGTACAGGGGGAGGTGTAGGGGCCAGGGACAGCCAACACCCCACAGGCCAGCATGGCTATGAGGGGGAGGCTGGTGGTCTTCAGGACCCCTGGGCCCAGGCGTCAGGGCAAAAAGTGTTTGGAGCCTTGACAACTGAGAACACTTTCTTCCAGGAGCCTGGCTCTCTCTGGGCTCTGCTGTGTGCCTGCCCCCTCCCCACAGGAGCTGGCCGGATATCCGGGCTACAGGTCTATCACTGAGCACCTGAGTGGTGTTTGAACTTTTCCTGCACCTTTGCTAGTTGTAGTGTCTCAGTGTCTGTAAGACAAGCAAAGCAGGGGTTACCATTTGCATTTACATAGGCAGATACAGATCTGGAGCTGTGGGGAGAGGTTGTGATACCCCAAGATAGTGGTGTGAACTAAAGAATGGCCTGACCCCCGCCCCCAGCCTAGCAAGTCTGAATGATGCATTCTCCAGCTATACTTGCTCCTTCCCACCTGCACTACCTGTAGACAGGCATGTCTCGAGAAGCCCAGGAGCACGCTCCAGCGCACTCCCCACTCGCTCACACATATTCACAAACACAGCAAGTCGGGGAAAGATGAGGAGGCTACTTCTAGGCTGACAGGAGCTGTGGGCTGGGAAGGGGCACGGCGCTTTGCCAGTGTGCTCTGCTTCACCGACTTCGCAAGATGCAGACACGTAAGACTGAGGACAGACGTGACCTGGTGTGGCACGGTGCGGTCCGGTCATCACCAGCCTCCCACAGCAAGTCACCCATGTTGTCCATCATCACCCAGGGCTCTGGATACCTTGCAGCCTCATAGCACCCCTGTACTTTCTTCCGTTTCCCATCCCCCTCCTCTGCAATGACCTCTCCCTCCATTTTCTCACCCCTTTACCCACATTTCTAGCTTTGTACTCCATTATTACCACCTTTATCATTATCGTCATCTGAGTCTCCAAACTGTCACTTCCCAAACTAGACATAGGCTGGTTCTCACAGCAGGCAGAAGAAAAAGCCACACCTGACTCAAATCTTTGGAGTCTGGGAAACGCACAGCAGGGCCAGTGCACACTCTGAGGACCTGGGTTTCTGGATGGGGAATTGGCATCTACTCCAAGGCCTCCCAGCCATGCTGAATGCAAGAGGCTCTTACATCGAAGGCAGAAAAGGTGGCTCCCGTTCAGGCCTATGCAAAAGACAAGGTTCTTCTGTCACATATCTGCAAAGGGATATGAAAGCTGCAGGTCTTTGGCGACTGTTTCAGGCAGTCTCTCCATCCTGACTCCACATGCCTGGCTGGCAAGTGCTCTTTCTGTTTCATTGATTAACTGGGGGGGATTTGGGAATGAACCCCAGAGGTGGTTACAGATGGAGAGTCCCCTCCCGGAGATTTTTTTGAATGGAAACTAAAGTAAACACACCCATTTTATGTGGCAACCAGGCACACACTCCTCTCGGGAGAAACCTCTTTTATTCAATCCAGGGTGCAACTTTCAAGGATTTGTGTGCTTCTGGGAGAACCATGAGATTTCTCTCACCAACACGAGTGTACGCCTATGAGCCCCACCCTTCACATGGAAGTTGTCTGGATAACTCTCCCATCTGGTGTCCTATACTGGGTGCACTCCATGGGGGTGCGTGAGTCTGATATCTGAGCGCTGTGCCCTAAGGGTCCCAGGCTCTGAATCCAGAACCCAGGCGGCCACTCTCTGCGGAGGCTGTGTAGTAGTCCTGGTGCCCTCTGCTGGCCACATCTGAAAACACAGGCAGTCTAGAGACTGCTTCTGGGCTGGACCTTCCAGGGAGACTTGTAGGAGAGACAGAGCTGGCTGAGATGAGGGGATGGCTCTCCTCTCTCCCCACGTGCACCTCTGAGACCCCATTCCCTGCTCCACAGGCACAGGGATATGTTCTCTTTTCCTTCTCTCTCCTCATAGTTGGTTTTGGTCATCACAAGTTATGTGGTCCCTGGCAATTTGCCCAAACTCAATGGACCTCATTTTGCATTCTGTCAGGTCTTACTCACCCCTCAAAGCCTTTTCCTATACTAATTGCTATTTTTAATCCGGCCCACACAGGACCTTGCCCACCTTAGAATGTCCCTCTCACTTTTAGAGGCTGAGGTCGGGCCTCTTTCTCTGGCTCACAAGTCCTTCAAGGCAGATATTCTTTCCTATCTTTTTTCTGAATCCCCTGCCGCACCCACCAGCCTGCCTTTACAGGCCCAAGCACTCAACAAATACCTGTTGAGTTAATTTGCATGAAAATGGCTGCCTTGTACTAGAAATTCCCTTGGGGCTTCCGGGTGCCATTTTTCATTCTGATTGTCGCTTGTGGTTTGGACTCATCTCCCAGGTGAGACTTTAGATCCTAGAGGGCAAGGTGTGAGAGAATAACTGTCCCGCTGCTCCACTGAGTGTAGAAAGCAATCTCGATCGTGAAAAACGGTTATAGATGCGGTTCTCTTTCTCTCCCCCACCAAGCAGTGCATTTTCAGGGCGAGTCAGGAAGATCTAGGTTGCAAAGGCCCACCCTCTTGTCTACTTCTCCCCCTTCCTCCAGGTGCACACCCTTCAACGGCACCCCAGCACCCACACCCATCTCCACCCCATGGAGTCTCCATGCCAGTGCGCCCCTGATCCAGCCCACAGCATCTCACCGGCTAGTTCCCCAGCCCCTAAAGGCAGGCATGAACCCGAGGCAATCCAGGGTGTTACCAGACCCCTCCACACCCTCCCCTGCTGACTGTTCTTCCAGGCTGCCCCAGCACCGCGCCCTGCCTCCAGAAAACAACAGTAACAGCAACGTTTATTAATAGCTCACATGCGCTGGAGCCCTGCTGAGAGCTGTGCGCCTATCATCTCACGGAATGCTCCAAACAAACCTCTCCCTCGGCTCTATTGTTATCTTTACAAAGGAAAAGCTGAGGTACAGAGAAGTTAAGCCACTTGCCTAAAATCACACAGCTAGAGAGTAGAAGAGCCAACATTTGAACCCAGGCAGTTTGAACCAGGAGCCTGTGTCCATAATAGTTTGCCAGGGGGCAGGATGCCGGGGGTAGTGGGTACCTCTCCCCCATGCACCCCCATAACCTGCGGGCTATATGTGTGTGCATGTTCCAGTGAACCCCACATCTGCCCGCATGGTGTTTTCACACCCATTCAGGTTAGTTCACAGGGACATGATGATGTTCTCAGAGCCCGACCTGAGTGGGGATGTTACAGCAGTGCCGACCGAAAGAGTTTCCCCTCAATGAAGGAAATGCACCCTCCTCTGTACTAATGAGGGAGCCGCTAGTTACTGTGGCTAGTGTGACGGAGGAACACCTGAAACATGGCTAGTGTGCTGGAGGAACTGATTTTTTAAATGATAGTTGTAGTAATGAATTAATTTTTATTGACGTATTATTGGTTTATAACCTGACAAAGATTTCAGGTGTACAGCCTTTTAAGTCAACATCTGTAACACACTACCTTATATTTGCCACCTGAATTCTAGTTTCCATTTGTCACCTCTTCATTACACTGAAATAAAATGAGTTGGAATGGAGGAGGAAATCGCTGTGCTCGGCTGTCAGCCACCTGGTTGGCCAGGTCATGGGACGGTGGTGCGGGTGAAGAGAGGTGGCATGGGCAGCACGGGCCGCCCAGCCTGGCAGGGAAGGGTGCTCAGCAGCAGCTGTGCTGTTACCATGACTCGGGATCAGTGCATGTGTGTGGATGGGGTCATTTCCGTTTCTCCATCGGTCCTTCATCCAGTCTTTATGGGGCCTTTTGTCGACCACCCTCCTGACAGTGGACTGTGACCCAGGGCGACAAGGAAGGAGGCTTTGGCTCTGAGGCATCGTGAGGAGAACAGTTTGGGTGTTGCAGGCAAGTAGAGGTCAGCCTGTGGCCCGGGTGGGGGACCGTCACCCTCACAGGTTCCTGGTCCCAGCCTAGCTTCCCAAGTGCAAGGGGGAATGATTTCAGCTCTAATTTGTAGGTAAAACATGAGCTCATTTCATCGTGTGTTGCTTTTATTAGTTTTTAAAAAAAATATTTTAAAAGAGAGAAAAAGCAGCCAGGAGCCTGCCTCGGGCCCTTGGTGGTCCCTCTGGGGCCATACAGAAGTCCCTGGCCAGGCCCCGCTGTGCCAGTAGTTCAGAGGATCTAGCTGGTGAGGAGGCTGGCTGGGCAGTGGGGCTGGGGTGCGTGGGCCACAAAGACATGGGGTGGGGCAGGCAGGCAGGGGAGGTTTCAGCTGCTGCAGAGCTGGGAGGAGGGAGCTGGGCGACCTACATCTCTGCTGTGAATCCGGCTGACTCACCCCTGGACAGTTCCAGCTCTCCCTCTTGAGTGTAATGCAACCTTGGCATGCTGGCAAAGAGTCACTCCAAGAAAGGGTAGCGGCAGTCGCCCTGGCAAAATCCAGAGGGAATGAAACTACAGCATGAGGGATTTAGGCGGGAGCCTAGGGGGACAGATCCAGGCTGAACTCTGTGAGATGGTAAGAGGGTCTCCAGGCAGAAGGAACACTCTCTTTTGCTATACTCAATAAGGACAAGGTGAGGGTCAGGCATTAGCGAGCACTTGTTGCGCCATGGGGGTAACGCATGAGCAGGGGAGGACACCCAGGATCCCGTCTGTGGCTCCGCGCACCCAGACCTCATAACGTGTATCTATGTCTGTGACCTAATTGATGCTCAGGCCGCACTGAGGAAGAACAATAATCACATGTACCGAGTCTTGTTTAATTTGTTCTATTATAAATGACTTTAAATACCATGGCACACGGATACCTCTCACATTTATATCTCCAGCCCAGACCTTTACTCACTCCAGATCATATATCCACCGGCCTTCTTAGTGTCCCACTTGAATGCCCAACAGGCTTTCCCCTCTCAGGATGGCCAAAGTCGATCCTTGATCATCCACCCCTGAAACATGTTCCTTCCCAGCAAATAATGCCACTCATCACTGAATGGCTCAAATATCCCTCGGCTCCCCACTTTCCCCTCCCTCCACATCTAATCCATCAACAAGTCCTGGAACCCCTATCTCTCCAACACATCCCGAGATTGTCTATTTCCTGAACCTTCGCTGTGCACTCTAACCTGCACTCCCACCATCCTGCTCTGGCACCTGTCTCCACATCTGCTCTCTCATAGTAGCTGATTCTTACAGCAGCCAGAAAGATCTCTGTGAAATGTACGTTCAGAGCATGCTGATGTCAGTTTCTCACTACACTTGGAATACAATTCAGAAGCCCTGGACCTGCCAAGTCTGACGCAGTGCTCCACAGTCCTTCCACCTCCCTCTCCCTACCACCTCCACAATGCTCTTGTCACACTGGTCTTCTATCCCTGGGACACACAGAGCCTGTCTTGCCTCAGGACCTTTGCACCTGCTGTTCCCTTTGCCTGAAATGCTCTTGCCTTCCATCTCAGGGTTGTTTGGATCTCAGCTGCACTGTCAGTTCCTCAGGGAGACCCTCCCTGCTCCCGCAGTATAGAGCAGCCCCAGCCAATCAATATCTCATCTGTAGGTTTTAATTCTCAGCATAGCACTCACTCTCAGGTTTTTAATTTTTATTTTTAATTTATCACCCAGCACTCCTTATGAAAATGTAAGCTCCCGGAGAGCCAGGAGTTTATCTGCCTTGGTCATTGTCGTGTCTCCAGCAGCTCAACTCGTGTCTGGCACAGAGTGGGTGATCGAAAACTATTTGTGAATGAATGAATTATTTAATCCTGATGGTGTTTGTCTGAGAAGGCTTTTTGCCTGGGGTAGAAGTGTGTGAGCTCATGAATGTGTTTCCTGGACTGGCTCTTGTGTACGAATTGCAAGACTAATTAAACTCATACATATTTGTGGAAATGCAAATATAATTTTATTTACCAATGACTGTAATAAAGGTAAATGCTCCTTACTTAAACAAACAATTCACTTTGGGAATAGAGCTGTAAACAGAAGCAATAAATAAACACTCGTTATTGAGTGCTTACTGTGTATCCACTGAACTTCAGGAACTGGCTGTCTGATCTTCCACCTCGGTGTTTACCCATGTGAAGTCTCCTCATTCCTGGGTACGGGACTGAACCTCAGCACCCAGCACTGAGCCTGTGACTGGGGGACACAGCCGGGCATCCTGGCTGTGCCATTTCCTCACTGTGTGGCCTGGAAAGTTGCTTAAACTCTCTGCAAGACAGAGGCAGAAGCTGAACCTTCCTCCTCGGAGAACTGGGAGTATTAAGTGAGATAGCACATTAGAAGGCTTGGAATTGCACTGAGCCCACGGTAAATGAGGAGGACGTGTGAACCATTCTCTCATTATTGTGAGTATTATCATATCCAAGCCTATTCTAGCGGTTTCTACCTATTCCCACTGAGTCGACACAAGAACCTGTGGAGAGGGTGTTGCTATTCCTGATTTAGAGGCTGGGGCTCGGGGCTCAGGGGCTGCAGGGCCCGTGGTGCTCCAGCTTTTTAAGATTTTGGTCTTCCAGTGCTCTCTCTGCACCACCACTGCTTCCCCTTGCTCTTGGTGAGGAGCTGATGCCAGTGAGGGCTAATCATACACCCTTTTCATTTTGCCCTGTGGTCAAGCCTCTGTCACACACTCCTCCATCCTTACGCAGCCCCACCCTGTCTAGTTACCTCTGACCCCAGATAGCGGTCACTGAGCAACTCCTCAAATCCTCCCACATTTACGCCCAGCCTCCAACACCCCCGAATATGCCTCCTAGTCTCTAAATCCAGTTGGAGCTTCACATCAGGGCGATAGACAGAAATAGGAAGTGCTCTTAGAGGTGACCAGTTTCATCTCCTTCCCAGTGACTTACTCCAGGGACTCCTGGACTAGAACCCAGACCTTCCACCCGCTCCAAGCCTTGGCCACTCCAGTCAGGCATCTCCCAGACAAAGGGGAGAAGGTGAAAGCACACAGCAGCACCCCGAGTTGGGGTGGTGGCGGCGGGTGGGGGTAGGCAACATTTTGATTGTGCTTTGGGCATCGTTTTCTCCAAGTGTTAGCTCCTCTCAAGTCGTTGAGCCTCCTGCATGGAGGCTGCGGCTCTTCCTCCCACTTCTCACACAACGTGCAGCCAAGCGCCGGGTGCGCCGTAGGCAGCAATAGCTCAGTTTATGTTGCGCGAGGCTTCTGAGTGAAGTGCCAGCCAGACTAAGGAAAATCACCACGACATTCACAGCAGTTCTCTTTGGGAGGTGGGAAGATGGGTGCTTTTCTCTCTTTTTTACCTTCCCATCTCGTTTATCTTTTCTTGATAAGTATTGCTTAACGGTGGAAACGCTTTATCATAAACTTAGTATTAAAAAGCAAGTGGCCTTTGCCAGGGCCAGAGGGACTGTCCCTCCTGGGGAGGGAAGGAGGCGACTGCAGATCTGTGCCTGACATACACGTGTCCAGCTGAGGCCTGCGGGGACATGTCTGACACAGGGCTTTTGCGGCACTGTGCCTGCCCCCGGGAGCTCAGTCTGAGAGGCGGGCCGGATGCGCACCAGCCTCTGGGGTGGCATAGTGGGCCCCAGGCCCCGCAGCGCGCAGTTCAAGCTCCAGGGGCCTCAGAGATTGATGAGGCTGCAGACTTTGAGGCTCCCTGGAGGAGGCTCAGGCATCTCTGCGGAGGATCAGATTTCCGCCTGGGGGTGGTAGGAGGGAAGAGGGGCAGCCTGGGCAGAGGTGCAGGGATAGACTAGTCTTCTATAGAGGGAGGTACAAGGGCAAAGGCAGCAAGGCCAGGGGGGGTCTGCATCGTGAACCCCCTTTGACTTCTTTTTCTTGTTACACAGCTGCAATTTATCGCAGGCTTACCATGTCCCAGTTTCTAAGCCAAGTGCTTTGCCTGGGTACCTGAGTTTCAAGACATCCATTTAAGTGTTTGTGCATCCCCATTTGCTGGGCAGGGAAAGGGAGGCAGATGCAGCCTGAGCGACTTGCCCCAGCTCGCGTTGCCATTCTCATAGTCCCTGTGCTATCTCCAGAGTCCCCCAGTTCCCGCTGAATGGGGAGTGCTGGGAAGGCCTGGGGAGCCCTATAAAAGGCCTAGCAGGAGACTGATTCTGTGGAATTGATTCTATAGCTTAGCCCCTGTGACAAAAATGGGGACCGGAAGAACTTGTGTATAATACAGCACCAGGGTGGAGTGAGAGTGTAAGCAGGTGCACGTGTTTGCGTATGTGAATGTATCTGTGTTTCTGTGTGAGTGTGTGTGTGTGTGTGTGTGTGAGTGCATCCGTGTGTGCTTGGGTGAGAATTTGTATATATCTATGCCTGTGAGTGTGTGCGTGAGTGTATCAATGTACAAATGTGTGTCTCTGTGTATAAGGGCCTCTGTGCATTTCTATGTGAATGTGTGTATCTGTGTGTATGAGTGTGTCTGTGTGTGAGGGCGGGATGTGTGTGAGCCCAGTCCCCACTGCTCTCAGGTGGGGAAAGCAAGCCTGTCCTGGGTTATGAGGAGGCCTAAGGAAGGGGTTGTGTGGGGTGAGTACATGGTCCTGGGGCAGGGAGGGCGTTCCCTCAGGGAGAATGCTGAGCACGGAGGCCACAGGAGGGCACAGGAAGTCGGGGGGCACTGGGAGGTGTCCAGTCTCATGGCAGGAGGAAGCTGCAGTGTTCTGACAATCCAGAGTGGGCACTGACCATGGGGTTGGGGGCCGCATAAGGCAACTGAGGGGACCAGGCGTTGGCCTGAGTGGAGACCCCTGGGGCTGTTCTCCCAGCACTAACTCCCTGCCCCATCTTCAGGGACTTCCGGGGTCTGAGGCAAAAGTCAGGCAATTCATTTCTTCCCAGAGCCTTCTGACACAGGGGGTCCTGGGAGAGGCTGAGGGGGGTCAGCCCTAGTCTCAGCTCCAGGACATCAAGGCAGGCTTCACCTGTGTGAAGCCCACAAGCTGCCTGCTGAAGATGTTTCAGACAAAATACTGGATTTGAGCAGAGGGCGGTGGCTTCAGGGGCCAATGTGCAGGCAGGTCAGTGCTGACGGGTGAAGGAGGTGACCTCTCCGTCTGTTCCTGAGTCCCCAAGTCTTCCTTCCACCCACTACCTACCTGCAAAGCGAGTTCATGCCAGGCCAGGCCTGGAGCATCTGTACCCTAAGAGCTGGATTAGCTTCCAAATGGCCTAGAGATGAGGCAAAGGAGCAGGATACCTGTAGCTAGATACGTGGCCAACCTCAGGGCTCTGTACATCTGTACAGGACAGATCCAGGAGGGCAGAGATGCATTCAGCCGGAGAGCATTTCCTAGAGCCCCACCCTGGACCTCCTCTGCACTGTCCTTCCCGGAGGACACTGTGCTTCCAAGTGCTGCCTCTGGCCTTGCTGGTTGGCCTTGAGTACCATCTGCTCCCACCCAGATGGAGACAGCGGGGAGGGGGCCTCACTCTTCTCATAGCTACCCCTTGGGCCCCCTTCTCTCTCTGTCTCTTTGGCTCTGTCACATCATCTCTCTCTCTCTAATGCACACATGCGTGCATGCAAGCACACATCCGTGTGCGCACACATGTGTACACACACACACACACACACACATGGTTCTGTACTCTTGCTTGTCTTCAAAGGGAACTGAGGGCCCATGGCTACCTTCTGGAGTCGAGGAGCCCGACCCCCCTCTTCTTCCAGTCTCCCAGGGGAATCTGTGGGCAGAATGTGAGAAAATGCCACAGATGGCCCAGTAGTGCATCCAGGAAAGCAGCGAGGTCTCTGGAGGACAGAGTCTCACTTAGCGTCCCCTGAATTAGGCTGCCCACCACAGCAGAGCCCTTCCTCCCCACAGACCTGTCTATGCTCTTCCTTCCACCCTGGTAGCGGCCCCTTAGGAAGACCCTCCCGACCCCCACCCCCGGCCCAGGTTGGCAGAAGCCTGTAGGCGTGCCAGCCAGGACGCTGGGCCCACCTCTTCAGCAGTTTTTCACATGTGCTCTGTAGAAATTCTGTGAGAGACAGACACGCAGCCTGTCACGTAACCACTGGCCCACCCCAAGGATGCACAGACCAAGCAAGATAAAAACAAACTGGTCCCAGAACTGGGGTTCCCAGAGATGGAGAGGGTGAGGGTGGGGGGAAGGGTGACATAAGGGCTGATGAAGGGTGTTTTGATTTTTTTTCTATAAAAACAGTGACAACACACGTGCAGAGTAAAACTGCTAAAGAAATATTAAAGACTAGGTTTATAGCCTTAGGGAGGGGAAGGCCTGCCCAAGCAAGATGCAAAGCTTAGAAGGAAAAGACAGAATTGTTTCTATAAAAAGGTAAATCTTTTTGTTTGTCGAAAGATACTATTTTAAAAAGTGAGAGGCTAGAAGAACATATGAGCAACACAGAGAACCAATAAAAGATTAATATATATAATTCATAAAGTGAGTCTATAAAACCCCCCCAAAATGGCCCACCCGAGCCCACGACAGCTCAAGGGCTGTGTGCACCCCGCCGGTGTGATCACACACAGCCAAACCTCTCCTGCCAGGGCCTCCCTGGCTGAGGTGGCAAGGTGCATACCACACACACACACACACACACACACACACACACACACACACACTCACTCACTCACAGCAGCTGCAGAGAAGACTCTAGATCCCAGAGCTGTGCTTCAACTCAGAGCTTCAGGATGTGATACAGGTGTTGGCACGGGCTCTGCCTGGTCTGAGAGAAAGGGGGGCCTGCCTGGATAGAAGTCTTAGGATGAGGAGGCTCTGTATTCTTGGAGGGATAGAGTCTCTTTCATCCTCCATTCTTTTTCCAGAAATAGCAAAAAAATACAGCTCTCCTAAAATTGACACACACACACACGACTCACATGACACATGACCCAAGACACAGCGTTGATGTAGGGTATAGGGAGGGATGCCGCACAGACACGCATATTGGAAGTACAAGTCGTTCCTCGGCTATTCACAGCCCTCTCTCTGCCACAGTCCCCAGAGGTGCCCATGCTGCCACACTCCTCACAGCCCATTAGCCCAGCGTGTCCACGCGGGACAGAGGGACACAGGCACCACCTCCAAGGCCAATCCAGAGCCTGTCTGGTCCAGCACACATGACTCAAGCCCATGCACGGCAAATCGGGCCTGGTCCTCGCCCTAGGGAAGCTTCCACGGCAAATGCTCTAGCTCGTGCATCAGGTGGTGCAAATTCAGTGAACTCACTCCCAGTGTCTCAGGATTTTATTCAAAAGAAAAAAAACATAGTTTCCTGTTCTCTGACAAACCTGCCATTTGCTTGCTGTGTGTTTGTTTTAATACAACCTCACAGGGCCGCTCTCTGCCGAGCCGGACATGTGGACCATGGACCCACAGGAGCCCTGCAGGCCAGGAGCCGGTTTGGGCAGACGGCAGAAAATTGGGTATGCAAATATGTCCTCCCTGTCCAGAGTCACAAAGAAAAGCACCGAGTGTGGTCTCCAGGACAGACTGGCTGTAAGCCTCGGTTGTTCTGTCCTCCCTTCCTGGTCGCCCTTTCCTAGAGGTGCCTCTTCTGCCCCTAGGCCTGGCCTTCCCCAGATGAGACCTGTCCTTGGTCAATGCAAGGTACTGCGTGGCCCTTGGAAAGCCTCCCAGCATTCCTCCAGGTCCTGCCTTTGGTCTTGGTCAGACGAGCAGAAATTTGGCCGGGATCCTGCAGGTTGACGCAGAAGGGAGATTGGAAAGGAAGCCTTCTCAGCAAACGCCTTTTGGTTTATTTGTTGCTGATTTCTAGTGAGAATTTGGTCTTGGCCTTTATGGGGTTCCTGAGCCGCATAGGTGAGAGAGGACTTTGGCCTCTGGCCTGGGGCTGATAGGTGAGTGGAGGCCCACTGTGCCCCTCCCCGCCTCCAAGGTGCCTCAGCACCTTGGTCCTTTCTCCCAACCATCTGGCTTTACTTATCCTGTTCACCTTGGATGACTAAATTTGTGTCCGTGGCTTTGTGGTTAATGAAGCCTCATGAAGGAGTGTTGTGCGTGTGTGCATATCTGCGTCTGTGTCAGTGTGTTTCTATGTGTGTGTGTCTTTGTGTCTGTGTGTGTCTGTATTTTGGAGTGTGTTTGAGCGCTTGTGTCTATGATATCTGTATGAGTGTCCACAGTCGAGTGTGTTCCCATGTGAGTCTGAGTGAGTGTTTACTTGGGAGTGTGTGCCCACATGCATGTGTCTCTGTATAAAGGTGCCTGTGAGTTCTGCGTGTCTCTAATGTGTAGTGTGTATTTGCAGGGCTCCGGTGAAAGAGAGTGTGGAATGCTTTAAGGAAACATTAGCTTGGAGTGTTGCAGGGTTTCACTTTCCCCATCTGTAAAATGAAGGAGATGGGAGAGATGATCGTTTTATTTACTTCCATAAAGGGAGCTGCTGTCATGGAAATGGGGTGGGTTTGAGGATGCGACAAATTTGGGTGCTGATCACGGCTCTGCCTCTCCTAGCACGTCAGCTCCTCGAGTGACTGCTCCCGGAGCTCCGGTTCCCTGGCATCCAAGGGGGCACGGTGATATCTCTGTTGATGCTTCATCACGAGGATTTCATGAGATAAAATAAGCAAGACATGCGTGTCCGTGTAGTGGGCGTTTTGTCTCCGTTCCCTCCCGTTCATCCTAAACTCCAGAGTCATCCCAGGCATCTTGTTCCAGAGTGAGCGGGAATGTCAGAGCTCCCTGTGGACTGATGGGGGTGCTGGCACTTAATACATGACAATGACCCAGGAGAGTAACTTTTACATGCATTTTCCCTTCTCTCAGCTCATTCCATCCTACTGAAGACCCTAAGAGGGGGGATGAGCAGTGATTTGAGAGAGGAGAGAGAGCTGACACGGGAGCAAGGCAGTGTGGGATGTGAGGGTCCAGGTGCCAAGCTCCTGGGTGGAGTGTGTCCTGGCATGCCAGCTGCCTCTTCAGCTGGCAGCGTCCAGGGTGCTTCTCGCTGCCCACTTGAGGGGCCTGTGAGCATCTAGGCCTTCCCCATACTGGCAGGCCCAAGCAGGAGGAACCTTCTGGGGAAGCCCAGATGCACGCAGACCATCCATTAAACAGCTGTGTGGAACCAGCCCTTTGCACAGGAATCAGAGGGCAACTTGGTGTTGGGTGGCTGGCCGCTCTGCAGCTGGCCCTGAGCTGCAGGAAGCAAATCTCCCTTTCCCCGAAACAGTTAATGGTGGTGTGGATGCCCCAAACCAGTCTCCTTAGTGTCATCACCCACCTTATTTACAATATTTGGCTCTAGGTGATGTTTGTCAGTTTCCGAAATCCAAACCATGCCAGAGTAGGTGGCCTGACTCCAGGAGATTAGGGGAGAAGACAGTCTCGAGTTACTGGATGGGTCCCGTCTCCCAAGGATAGGTCTTGGAGAGGGGTGAGGTCAGTTTCACATCTGACTTCAGTCAGCTTTGTGGAAGACAAATCCTTCTTTAAATAATGGTGACCCTTTGGCCTCAGGGATATGCCTGCCCAGGCAGCAGCCGAGGCTCCCCCTCTAATTCGCCGAGGCCCCTGTCCTACCTCGCTGGTGCCCGTTCTGATCCCGAGCCGCTCCGCTGTATCCTGGCAGAATTTCACCAGGTTGTAATTTTCCTTTATGATCCCTTTTCCATTTTTCTTTATAAAAAAGGTATCAATGGTACCTGGTTGCAATCGGGATAAAAACTGGTACTATACACGAAAGCACTTTGCAGATTAAAATGCTATATAAATGGAAGGAATACTGTACTATAAATGAAATATATAATTTAACATCCATGATACAGTATAAAAGATGCATGGTTTGACTTTCAATGACCCAAACACTTTGGTACCTAGGTTATCTATGCACCGTATAATGTATGACTTAATTTGGCATATAACAGAGTTTATAGTATGTACCGTGATCCCTAGGATTATATAATGTCTTCCGACATACCATATTCCTAGCACAGAAAAGAGTAGACTCAAAATCAGTCGACATTAGGTTATTTTGGCATTCGAAACACAAGCCCTACATTTGTGAATTTTAACAGCTGAAGCTGGGAGGGAGAAAACTAAAAATACAAATGGGGAAAAGATCTCCATCGACCAGCAATGTGGCCCACGGGGCGGGGGGCATCTGTGAGGAGGCAGAAACCCCAAGTATAGGTCAGGGGAAGGGGAGCAGCAGGGAGTGGGGCCTCTCGGGCAGAGATGGGAGAGTCAGCCTGGCCATGATTGTTCCTACTATTTATGAAGCCAGATGAGGAGCTATAGGGCTTGTGGTGGCCCCTGTGTCTGCTGATTAGCTGGAGATTATATTGATGATGTAATAAAAATTCACTTTGTCTATTAAGTTTCACCAGGACAATCAGGAGAGATTAGATAAAAATCAGAGGAAATGAATAACAGAAGGGAAGAGGAAAGCCATCTCCTCACTCCCTGCCACGGCCCCCGTCTGTTTCCCCCTTTCCCCACCGCCAATGGGGCATGATCGAAGAAGCCGCCCCCGCCCCCCATCACCCAGAAAAAACTGAGCTGGAAATGTCCCCTGAGCTGGACTGGTTTAAGTTTACTGACCGTGTTTAATATTTGATTAGAGCTTTGGCGAGCGAGGCAGCCTCCTGGGTTCTCTGGCCCTGCTGGGAGGCAGGCGGGGTGGTCAGCCCTCAGCCGCCCGGGGCCCCTCTGCTCCTGCCGTGTGGGAGAAGGTTCCACATCCTGCTGTAGCTTTCAGCCAGGCAGACCTATGCCCCCATGAGTAGCTACAGGCCCTCTGGCCTGGTCTGTGCTGGAAATTTCCTCGTGGGGGATATTTCTTCCAGTTTGGGCCTGAGTTCAAAAGGTTCCTATACAAGGTACATGTCACCAGAGATGCTAACACATTCATGTCATTCGCCGCCAGGGAGAGCTTTGCCCAGTTTGATTTGTCAGATCGGCAAGGGGCAGGATTTTCAAAGGATAGGAACAGAGGTCACTTTGGTTTGAGGAGCATTGTCCTGGGAAGGCCGGGAGATCTGAATTCCTGGGATTTGGGGTTTGGTGGAGGAGAGAGCAGAGGAGGCCTATGATCCTAAACTGAGGGTGTGGGTGGAAGACACTGTTTTGAGTACCCCTGCAGGAAGTGAGTGCAGACCCTCCAGCTCAGACAGCTTGGTTCCTCCCCTGAGAAATCTGTGGGGGTCAGAAAGATGCCCAGCATCTCTGTCAGTGGGAGGCTTAGAGGGGGGAGTTTTCTCCCTTAAAGAGTCAGCCACAAACACTCCTGTTTTGGGGCTCCAAAGGTCACTTCATCTACTCTCGCTTCTTTGGGTGGGGTTTCTCTCCCAGAGACTTCTCCCCGCAGCAAGTGGCGCCCGTGCAGAATGGGAGTTTTCCTGGACTCTGCCAAGATTCTTTCCACTGCAAGACCAGTGTCTCCCCAGGAAATGCTGTCCCCCAGCTGCCTCCAGCCACGCCTGAGCTGGGCACTGAGGAACGGCAGAGGGTATGGGAAGATTCCCACCTTCAGCACCCCACAGCATAGCCCTTGGGGTGGTCAGCGGAGTGAGCCTGTAGGGACAACCTGGAGGGCGGCCCCGTGACCGGAAGCATGGCCACTGGCTTAAATATTCCATGAGTAATTCTCGGCCCAAGTGGGCTGCAGTGGGACAGCTGAAGGACACTGCAGCCCCAAAGCAGGTGAGGACGGCCCCTGCAGGTCTGTGTGTCAATGTGCGTGCGTCACTGACGAATCTGCAGCCCGCCCCTACCCCTGACCCCTGCCTTTTCTCCCTCATCCAGCCTGTCTGGATTGATTCAGTGAGAAATTTCTTTGTCCACTAGCCTGAGAATGAGACTTCACTGCAGTGGGGCGAAACAAAACATGACGGAACAAAACATAATAAACCAGCCTGGCAGCTGCCCTACCTCCCCGCTCTGCCTGCTCCTGCGCACAGCCTTGACTGTCACCCCTTCCCACCTGGGCCTGCCAAGCCCCTCTGGGCAGACAGCCCATGCGCCGATCTGATTACTCTGCTTTTGGGGGTTCCCTCATTCCCCACACTGGGCATTTGCATTGGGCAGTTTTATATTTGTACGTTTTCCACCCTCTGTCACACCCATTTGCTTTAGGGTGGTGAGGATGGGTGTCCCACTTTCCTGAGAGACAGCCTGGTCTTCAGGGTATTGGAGCTACCCAGGAATCTGTACCTCCTTGAGGGAGGCCCATATCTGCCTCAGGCTTTCCCAGTGAGGGGATGGGGCTTGTCTCCCCACTAGAAGAATGGAATACTCCATGTGTCTTCTGCTTGGCAGAAGTCTGCCTCTGCCCCGTGGGGGTGAGTGTACGGCCCTGCACCCAAGTGAGAACAGTTGGGGGGCACCTCAGAGGCTCACTTCCTATGGGTAGACCACCCCACTCATGCCCCAGCAAGCTCCCAGATTGGGGCCCTGCTTCCCCTTGCTCCCCTCAGGCGTGGTCCCCTCCAGTCTCAGCAGTCTGCCAAGAGACTGGTCTGCCCAGTGGCCACTCCTGGCATCCCCTGGGCAGACACGCTGTGCTTTAACCTGGAGCCTCCCCTCTCTCTGTGGGACCAGCTTGGCTGCCTGTCCTGCCCCCCCCTTGCCCTTTACTCCTCATCCGAGAGGACATCACACGTTTTCCAACCCACTTACAACACATCTGACTTTAATTTAAATCTAATAGTTTACTTATTGAAATGAGCAAATGAAAGAGAAAAGGGAAATCTTATTTTTCAACAAAAAGATTTTTAAAAATTGGAAAAGAAAACGAAGCCTGAAACAAACCAGGGAGGCTCCCACGCGGAGCCCCTCTCGTTATGGTGATGGTTGGGACTTGGGTAGCTGCAACGGGCCTGAGCTGGACCTGGGTGGTAGCTGTGCCTGCCCTCTGTGCAGACCTGTTTCATAGGCACAGGTCTGAGTGTACGCGTGCGCACGGTCGTGCGTGTATGTGAGCGTCTTGTGGGGCGTTTGGAGATTCTTTTGCAAAAGCTGGTGGACATAGCAATAAGGAGTTGGACTCATATCAGGGCCTAATATGGAAGATCCTGGTGCCCCAACATATGGAATTAAGAAAAACCCACACTAAAATGTAAACCGATTTTTTTTTAAATGAAACAAAATGCACATATGTCCTGAAACTACAACACTTTCTGGGTTTTCCAGTTCTCCTCTTGTTTTGTGTGTCTCTGCTGGTTTCCCAGGCTCAGACCTCACCTGCCTAGAGAGTGACCTGGCCCAGGGGCCTGTGCCTGCTCCTGCAGGGGGCTCCCATGCATAAGAGGAATGGCCACTTTTCCTGCAAAGGGGTAAGAGTGGGATGCAGGGTTGCAGGGGGAGAGGCTAGGTTTGCAGCAACTGGACGCTGAGCCTAGACTGCAGCTAGGAGGAGGCTGCACTTTGGTTTTAGAGATCTGTGTTTGTGTGTAGAAGATTCTCCCTCTCATGATCAGAGGCCCCATTGTGGCTGGCGGAGAGGGAAACCCTCCTGCATGCATAGTTGGGGGGCCTTTTCCAACACAGGGAATGTGCCAGGCTTCTGGGTTTCTGCTGTTCTCCTTGATCTCCTAGACCCAGGCCTTGGGGTTCAGGAAGGGATCAACATTTTGGATGGGAGGAAGACCTCGGGAGTCAGGACCCGCCCTCCTCAAACACTCTCTGTGGCTTGCTCTTGGGGTTTAGTCTGGAGATTTGGGAGCTGTCCCTGGTGGCTTTAGGGACTGGGGCTCAGCTAAGAAGACCAAATCGTTGGCACTGGGGAGAGAACTCAGAGAGCAGAAAGGCCCTTGGCCATAGGGCAGGGTTAAGTACTTGGTGGCACTCTGAACATGTGGTTTTCCCCTTGGCATTCCTGGAGGTTGGGGTGGGGGGTAAGGGGAGGATAAGATACAACTCACCTGCTGAGGTCAAAATGCTCCCTAGGAGAAAGGGAGTACCTGGTCCCAGGAGGCCCTGTTTCCTGTCCCAGTCACAGGCACCTGTCCTCACCCTTCTTTACAACCAGTCCCTCTTCTCTTTTTCACATCACCCCACCTTGAACCTTGGCATCTAATGCAGCCTCCCTTCTAGCTGCCTCCACAGACACTGGGAACAGAGAAAAGAAGTCATCTGAAAGCTTGGACCACCCTGGACAGTCCTGGGATTCTCTTCTTTCCACTCCCTTCCCAGAACATCATTTTAGGGGTTGCCTAAGGCTTCACAGGAGGATCAGGGACATCTGGAGTTGAGACTCTGGGGACAAGGAGTGAGGGGTCAGGGCTATGCCTGCAGGGAATTCCGAGGCCACAGATGCGTGGCCTTCCCTTTCTGTCACACTGACTGGGACTCGGAGTGAGCAATGGCTGTCTCAAGTCCAGAGCATTCTGCTTCTCCTGGCAATGCTGACAGGACAAGATCCCGAGCCCCTGACTCTGCTGTTCCCAAGAACCCAAAGCACCAGCCGGCATCTTCTGGGGCCAGCATCTCACCACGTAACTGGGGATGTCGCTCACACCATGGCCAGAGCTAGATGTCTTCACCCAGCGGGAGCTAAGATGCTCTCTGTGCCTCATCCGGTGAGGCCAGGCCAAGCCAGGTATTGATTTGACAAAAGATATGGATATGTTGGGTGGATAATGGTTAGGCGATCCTATTTCTTTCTTTTCCTGTTCAGAAAACACCTTTCCTCCACCTCACCCTGCTGGAAAGCAGAGGCCAGATGAAGGAGAGTATTCTCATCAGTCACCCAGGGACAACTCGGTCCCCCTGGTCTCCTTCCAGGAGTTCAAGACCATGAAGAAGCTTTGGGAACAAGGTCCCCCTCTCCCACCGTGGCTGGGACTCCCAATATCTTTGCCTCTCTGTATATTCTTAGAACCAGTCAATATGATTAATTTTACATGGGTATAATTTCCTGCTATTGCCGTGGAGTCCTCCTAGCCTTGGCCATCAGCAGTGACATGATACAGTTTCTGGTTATATTGGTCAACCAAGATATTGATATTATTAATAATGGATATCTATATGCTGACCTTTGTCCACACAACTGAATCACTCTGGGCTGGCTGTCACATTTCTTTAAGAGGTATTGATAAGCCCATTACTGGAAGGGCATGTACAATCTTAGGTGTGTGCTTATCACTCACCTTCAAGCACCTCCTGTGAAAGTCTATCTTTGTTGGCTGTGTTGATGCGAGTTGGATGAGCTGGTGGTATATACAAGAGAAAGGTTGTGTGTGTGTGCCTGTGTAGTGACTGTATATATGTGTATGTAGGTGTGTCTGTGTGTGACTCTGTATTGAACACTGGCCCTTTTAGAGCTGATCAAATAGTCAATTAGAGCATTATAGGGAGGTAGCAGAATCAGAGTTCTTACAAATACACTGTGATGTAGTGTTTGATCTTTGGATGCCTCTTGTCTCCTAGGACTTGTGCAGGAGGCTTGGCTTTATAAGGATATTATTAGGTTGATGCCTCATTCTCTCAGTGTACCTGCCAGGCAGAAGGCAGCACTCACCAGGAGCAGTCTGGCCAGAGCCAGACACAGGGAGGTGCGTGAAGACCATGCCGCAGTCTTGACTTTGGCGGGCCTGGTGCTTCCAGCCTCAGTCTCTTTATCTGTGTAGTGGCAGCAATTAATCCAGCTCTGCTTTCTTAAAGCCAAAGAGGGGAAGTGGATTCAGCCCAGGCTCTTGACCTTCTGCTTTGAAACCCCTAATCATAAGAATGCAACGTGCCCCAAGGCCTTGTTTGCTTCACAGTGGGTATGTGATCACTGCCTGTTACAAGGGGCAGGTGGTGGGACACACACACACACACACACACACACACACACACACGTGTGTGTGTGTGTGTGTGTGTGGTATATTGCACGGAAGCCACTGTTACATCTCTGTGTGATTGCCATCACTCCTACCTGCTGGGACACTGGTGTCAGGGACTGTGCCTCTACCAAATAAGTCTACAGTGATCCCTTCTTGTTTGGACACAGATACGCTTACTTGTCAGGGAGCCCCCTCACTTGTCCCTGTAAAAGGAAGCCAGCTAGCTAGAGAGATCTTTTGGATCCTCAGACACAGTGTAGGAATAAACCAGACATGGATTAATTAGGTGTGACTGCATCATTAAATTAGAATAATGAACAAACAGCCACGTATGGCATTCAAATCTGCCTAGAACAACTCCAAGAATTGCTTTCAAGTAAGTCACCTGTCAGTCTGTAGGTGTGGGGGACTCTGGAGAGTGAGGTTCCTGTCCTATTTTGAGAAGTGAATTCTTTAGGCACTACCTACCCCAGGCGGGGACCATTCTTCAGTGGGCACCCAGACTCCACAACTGAATCCAAACAATGGCTTGGTTCGATACAGCATCATCTATGCACACTTCAGCTGTGAGCATTCCTCAGTGTGAAATACGGCAGTGGCACAGGTGCTCAAGAGACAGGCGGGAGAAGTTAAGAGGTGTGGGCAGCGGATGTGAAGTGTATTGATCCCATAATATTTATGTGGATGTGCACATTGTTGCCTGTGCATGTGCACACACACACACACATGCACTTACACACACACACATTGTGTGTTTCCATGAACTCTCTTCTAGCAATAGTCCCCATTTCTGCCAGATAGCTCTGAAGGTAAACCAAGATTTGGACATGTAATTTTAGACAGAGCTGATGGTCGGCAGCCCCCTCGGCTGACATCTCTTGCAATCCCTGTGCTAGGTCTGAGAGCAGCCTGCTGCCAAAACCATTTGTCTTTAACAAAGATGAGGAAGCCCACACTTAAGAGGATAGAAAATGAGAAGGAGCTGTGGGATAGCCTAATGCACGGGGGACTTTGTTAGTAAGATCTGTTCAGTATCTCGAACCTTTGACCTGCAGCCACTCTTAACAAAGGTGATGATTAATTAGAACAGAGTGTATAGCAATGAGACCCTCATGGTCAGTGCATGTGCTGTCCAGAGCTGGCCTTTGGAAGTCTCTGTCAATGAAACTCTTTTTGGAGGCCAGTTATTATCAACTTTTTTTTTCCCCTGAGCTTTGATCAATATTTTTGGCTGTTCCACCCTCACAGAATGAGAGACTATGTCTGCTCTACGAGGGCACCCATTTATTTACATCTTGCAGATGGCCATGTAGGATTCGTTCGTGAATGGAGTTGCTGGGAATTGTTCCTTTGGAATCAGTCAGCTCAGGCTGGCAGGGAGCGACAAGGCAGGATGAAAGAAACCAGATGTGGAGCAAGTGGAAGGGGAGACGCCTGCAAAGGCATGTCCCGAAGACAGCCCCTTCTGCTGCTGCAGGGACACAGAAAGGAGGGCAGAGAGGCTGGGGCTGCCCACCTGGCTTCCTTGGTGGTTCCTGTGCGCAGGGCTGTGACTCAGGTGTTATTCCCACCTCGGATCACTGGGAACTGGCTAAGTGGAGATGGAGGAAGCCCTCAGGGCGAGCACATCAACTCTGGAAATTCCCATTACCCTTCCTGCCTTTCATTGTCTGTTTGCCCTGTTATCTTTTATGGCACCAAGTGGAACAGGGATCACCCTCCACAGGCACTGCTTTTGGATTTGTGAGGGTACCTTAAATGGCAAGAAGAAAAAGTGGGAGATGAAGGATGATGATCAAAGGACTACAGCTAAGTTGGGGAGGGGGGTTGTTCTCCTTCCCTGGGCTATTTGGGTCTGATCAGATGCTTTCTGTGATTTTTGGAGACTGTGTATTTAAAGGCTTGCAGAAAAGGCAAAGGTAAAGGGAGCAAATATGCTTCTGCTATAGAAATCCCAAAAATGGGGCAGCCAGGTGCCTGCCACACCCTGCTTTCGTTTAGGGAAAATTCGACACCTGATTTGGAGGGTCTTGTTTGACTGAGTTAGTCAAGTTCTCTCTCTCTCTCTCTCTCTCTCTCTCTCCCTCTGTGTGTGTGTGTGTGTGTGTGTGTGTGTGTGTGTGTGTGTGTGTGTGTCTGCTTAGGAAAACATTATTAGAGCAAATGGGGTTGAGATGCCAAGGGGAAGCAGGTAGGGTAGGGAGCACGGTGGGCCGAGGGTATTATCTGTATGGAGAACTGAGCTTTGCAGTTTGCCACTCTACTTCCAGATTTAAGGGCATTTCTAAATTGAGGCAATAGACGAGCAAAAGTGGGCGAGTCTTTGCAAGGTAACAGGTAGGGGGAGATGGGACCCTCTCCCAAACCTGGACTTCTGGGTGGGGATATTGGGCAGATAAGCAAGAGCACTCCTCCACCCTGAAACTTCTATCATAGACAAGTCCAAGCCACGAGTTTCGAGGAGAAGCCTGTACGTAATCACAAGGACTCTCCCCTGATTGTCTCTTTTTCTCTATCAGCTACCTCCCCACTCATGCATATAGCTTTGCAAGATCACCTAACGTCACCTCCATGCAACTTGCATTTGCCATCTCATCTCTGCAATCATGGGGACACACACACACACACACACAAACACACAAATTCACACCAACACCCACACAAGCGTTGGCATTTTCCCTCCCCCAACCCTCCAGTACCCACAGACACACACAGATTTTCACACCCTCTCGATCTTCTCTCTGCATGTCACATGGGATTTCCCTTCCAAGTTCAGAAGCTGCTGCAGTTTCAGCCACTGTCAACCAGTGCTCCCAGCCCTGGGCTGGCATTTTGGCCCTACTACTTTCGGTTTTCCTTTTGCCTGTCTATAATGTTGTACCTCATTCCTGACTGCATCTCCCTTCCCTCTATAGCCTACCCCCTCCAAATCCTCTTCAGTGAGATACCCCCTTGATTTGGGAAATGACCATCTCCTGATGGCATGGAAGGTGTGAGCGGGGCCGTGGTTTCCCCAAATCCATTGCAGGCAAGTGAGACCAGCTCTCTTCTCAATCAAGGAAGTGGTATCTTGGTTATGGTTTGAGGTATCACTCCCACCCCTTTCGCATATGGTATATGAATTGTAACAGTGAGATGATGCTAACACTAACGACAGAGATGGCCATGCTCAAATCATCTGAGAGTGGCAAGATTACTGGGTATCAAGAAAGTGCCTGGAAACCAGCTCTCTGAAAACACTCTGATAACTTCATGCCTGTGTGGGGGTCATAACCATGACATGCATTTTTTTGGTAATTGTTTTCCCTTTGGGTTGTTTTCAAGTTACAGCTTCACTCAAGTAAAGCTTTTGTTTTGAATTTGTATTTGAGAAGCCACAGACACCCAGCCAACTGGAGCAGGTGGAGAGAATGAAGGTAAGCCAAAGGGATTCTTTCAACCCAGTCTAGAATTCCCATTAAAGCTGGGGGATGGGGTAAGCCTGCTAACATCTCCCTGTTGAATTGCAGTGAAATCTAGGCCAGGCCTGGTTCCCATATGTGTGGGATGCGCTTAGTCATGCTTGCACATGGATGCATAGTCATGCACACGTGTATACTAATTTATCTTTGTGTGTGTGTGGACTCCTAGGAAGTCTGAAAGATAAATGAAATCATGCACAAGCAGCAAATGTTTGTCAGTCTTTTAAATAAACCAAATAATTTTCCAATAATTTTATCTTTGTTCCTCAGTCGAGTACTTATCAACATCTGGAATTTGAAGGCTTTTTTATGGGGACTGTGGCTTTGGTTTACTTTAGTTTCATAATGATTACTATTTCTCATTTTCTTTAATGAAGTGTTTATTATACTTAACAGCTAGCCCATTTTTCCCATATCTCTTTCGTACAAAAAGGATCTATTTGTTTTAAAAACTATAGGTGTGTGTCCAGTCATTCTACCAAGCTCTTTCCCTGGACAGAGCTGAATTTTTATTTTTCAAAGTAATTTTTAAAGAGTTCATATTAATTGAGCTCATGTCTATACCAGTACTTTAGCTTCACTCTCCTTTGGACTCATTTAAAAACGGAAATCAGATAGCGCCTCACTGGCTTTAACTCACCTATTTAAGGAAAAAAAAAAACAAGGAGTCTTCTTTAAGCAGTTCAAAACTCTATGTTCTGAGAATTGTTACAACGAAAATGAAAATAGGAGATGCAATTTTATGGAGAAGGTCACCAGTCACGAAAACATAATCATAACCCTTGCCCTTTCCTTATCTCCCAGCTGCACCCCAAATCAAGGGGCTTCGGGCCTTTCCTACTTGAAATGCCTGTTGAAACGAAAGGTTGTGCATCCAGTGATAAGTATATTTTAAATGATGTACTCTCTGGAGTTTAATCCATAGAAGTTTCCATTACTCTGTCCCCACCCTCCCGCTGAATGGTGTGTAAAAGTCTGAGAGGCTGAAGTCCCTGCAGCTGTAGCTCCTGGGTTGGGAGCCCCTTGGGCTGCCAGTAGAGTAGATTTTCCTCCATGCAGTGGGGAAAATCTCAATGCAGTGTAGTTAGCCAGGCGCAGATCTGTTCTGACTGGTTAACAAGAGGGACTATGATGTGGACCTGGCTGTTTAGATTAAAATGCATCCCAGGCTCCGGGAACAAGCACACATCAGTAGTAAAGGCTGTTTAAACCTTTGGGGAGAGCCCTATGTTTAGATTACATTAATTCATAAATATTATACTAAATACCACTTAAATTGGACTTAAATGACTTCAAAGATAATGCATTATAATATGGCTATCCAGAGAGCAGTAGTCTTTATGTCTCCCAGTAACTCAGTCTTTGCTGCCTCTTATCCTGCTAGACAAGACCAAAGTTATGAATGGATTGCTGGCTTGTTCATATGTGATTCATTAACTCTGTGTGTGTGTGTGTGTGTGTGCGTGTGTGTGTGTGTGCGCGCGCGCGCGTGCACACTAGCAGGAATGGGTATGTGTGCGTGAGTATGTATTTTCAGTCACTGCCTCTGTTCTCCAGGAAATGAAAAAAAGAAAAGAAATAAATACAAAGTGAGGAAGGGAAGAATTAGACTAGTGGGTGACCTGTTTCCTTCTCAAAGGGAGAAAAATTCTATGGGAAGGGGCAAAATTAGTCCCCATCTCACTTCTGCTACTACTGCCGGAGTTTGCCTCTTTCCTCTTTAATCAATAATACAATGTCTTTCTCTTTGGAGCCTGGAAAAACAATCTTTCTCAAAGTGCTTCTAATGGGAGAGAAAAGAAGACTCTGAGTTAGCTGGGAGAGTTTGCATTGAGCTGTGTTTTCTTTTTTGGGTGTTGTTTCTTTGAATTTTAATTCTGGGCTTCTTGAAAATTCCTTTCTTTCTGCCTAGCACCCAGATCTCCCCCCACCCCCCATCATGGCTTTGTGGTCTCCAGAGGGTGAATTTACTTTTTACAGTAATTAACCCCAGTCCACAACTGCTATTTGCTGCCTCCCCAACCCAACAACCTTTCCCTGATACGGCTGGGTTTGCTCCACAACAACCACCCACTCCCTCCTCCACAGACTCCCAATTTGACTGGAGTAATTGCCTTTTAAGGTTCACTCTACGCATGGCAGGTATTCCATTAACCCTTAGAACTCCGTCCTTCTTTAGTTACCTGAAAAGGCAAGTGGCCACCAAATGGATACCCACCTGCATCCTCATGCATTTAATTTAATTTTCACTTTTCTGTCCCTTTTTTAGAAAACAATAACATGCACCTGCCATCCATAGTGGAGCCAGTATTCTATCATGTCTCTCAATTTTATCCCAATGTGATACATTAGAAGTTAGAATTCAAGAAGGGGAGAAAAAGAGCCACAAATATTCCCTGAAACCAAGCTTAACAAAGGCATGTTTCCATCCCTAGCCTCTTGTTGCCAATTTAGAGTTGAGGAAAATCTAGAAGCCAAATGCAGCTCTCATTCTTCAAATCTCATCATGATTTTTGACTTAACAGCAATTAATCACCAACGGCAAGCAAGTAATTTTTTTAAGGTGGCTTGAGGCTTTTTATCAGGATTAGCTAATAAATCAGGCTGTATCACTAAACGAGGAGTTCAAACTCTTATATGGACTAAATAAACCAGACCTCGGAAACTGTCTCATTTATTCAGATCTCTTGGAGCTTCCAGGCACTGTTAGGGACATTGTGGCCCAACCTTGCCTATAAAAATCAGAGGGATGGAGAGGCAGGAAGTTTCATAGGGAAAAATACACGCCTAGGCTCTGAAGGCTGAGCTGCGACAAGGAGGCACCCAGCATGCCGGAGTCAACGGGCCTGCCTACCACTGACTGAGCCAAGAGCTAGTTTAGGGGAAGAATTATTTAGAAAATGAAGTTTTGCTTATCTTAGGAATCCTCATCAGATGTGCTTATGTATGTATCAAAATCTCCTCTGCCTTCCTGATATAAATCTACTTCTTTGCTATAATTTGAGAGTCCAAATAATATCCGAAACAGAGTGATGATACCAGCAAGGGATTGTGAAAACAAACCAAGGAATTACTGTTAAAGTTGATCTCCATTCGAAATAAATAAGCAAATAGTGCTCCATGACAGATTTCATAGAAGCTCAGTTCTTCACAACTGTCTTTTGCCTCTAGTGGGATCTAATTTTTTTAAACTTTAAAATCTTGAATTGCTACAAGAACTGATCATTAAGATGAACAATGGATTTCCCTACCTATGCTTTTAAATTTTCATTATTACTATTTTAGAAACTGGGTACATATTAGAGTGACAAAGCCTTAATATGAATCTTGATTAGCTTCTAAGGAGCTTGATTGGAAAGGGAAAAACTACAAAGATATGGTTGACTTGAGAGAAAGAGGGGGGAGAGGAAACAAATATCATTTCAAAGACTGTCTCCCCATTCCACCTTTCCAATCTCTCTTCTGAACAGACAGACATTTTCTCCATATTGGGTAAAGGTTGATTTCTCTCCATCACAGCCCCCCACCCTCACCCTACCCCAACAAACCTAGTATATTTCCATTCTGCTGTGTTTTTGTACTACTCAACATGCCATTAACTTTAAGATTTACTCCTCAGCAGGCAAGCTGGAAGATGCTAAAGCCAATAAAAACTGCTCTCTGGGACTCCAACTATGAAGAGTTTGGAGCTCTGCTTAGTATTTGGATGGAGGGAGGGCTGGAGAAGGAGGGAGGTTGTGATAGTGAAAACCACTGCTGCTTAGAGAGCCAGACAGCTCTGCGCTCTGCACCTAATGTGCCAGAGGATCAGCTCTGTTCACAGCCCATTTGTGGCCAAGGATGAGACTGGTCTCTGTGTGGATGGGTGTGCGTGTGTGAGTGTGTGTTTTTATCTTTAAAACCACCAGCTCTAGCACTGTATCTTCAGTGGCTCTCCACACTACTGTTTATTAAAAACGGAATGTCCACACACATCCCCTACAACTTCCTTAGCCCCGTGCTCCTTCCCTGCCGACGATCAATCTCTCTCAGAAAGCATTTAACTTGCCCACACAGCTCCAGCCCCGATTAATCCCCGCTGCACATCCTATACATTACTGTTAGGGAGCGGAGCACTGGGCTAATTTCGTCACCCACCAACCACCCACACACATTCTACAACTGAACACGTTTGGGGCTCCGGCTTAAAGATATTAAAACAAGGGGAAAACAGGCAGGCTGCAGACAATTCCCATGACCACTTTCCTAAAAAGTTGCTCGGTTTTAATTCTTTGATTATTCTGCCTCCCCTCCCCCAAGCACTCACTAGCAATGATTTCTTCAAGGAAGAGAAATGATGTACTATAAACCTCTCCGCATGGTGAGTTTGGGATAATTTAGGGTACACCCTTCAAAATGCATATCCTGCACAGATTTTCCCCCAAAGCCCAATTTTCTTGAGAAGAGTATCATCCAGGCTTCCGTGACCCCCCACTTCACCCAGGGAATGACTGGTTCCTTGCTAATTCCTGCCTTAGGTTTTGTCCCTCCTTTCAAACATCCATCCCCCCTCCCCCACTATTCACACCACGACAGGAATATTGAGGCACATAGCTCGATAGGGAGAGTTTACTATTAAATTGATAACGAAATAAAAAATATTCTCTTTGAATTTGTCACCTCTCTCCTTTTTAGACGGCTGAGCTCTGTACTCTGGCCCAGAACTAAGAAGGAGGAGACCATCTCCTTTTAGTATATTCAGCACCACGGCGATGGACAGCACCCTCGGTCCCCGGCCGGTTGAGCGCCCGCCAGTAAGCTCAGCGTCCCGGGTTCGGCCAGTGCAGCTGTCCCCATCCCAATCTTTCAAGTCGCTGTACCAAAAATTCCAAGCCCCGTTTCTCCTAGATCCGCTCTCTTTCTCCCCATCTCTGCTACCGCTGCACTCCCCGCGGCATCTTTTCTCTCAGTTCCTCGCCCAAAACCCAGCCTTGCCCCAGCAAACAGCTCCCCGCGCACCCCAGTCCTGGTCTCCCTCGCCTGCCCGAGCGCCTGCCTCCTCGGCGTCTGCCGGAGGCTCCCTCTCGCGCGGTCTCCCGCTCGTCCGTTGCCGGCGGACCGGCCGGCCCGCCCGCTCCTTCTCCCCGGCAAAGTTAGGAGGGAAAGGTACACTCACCTTTGTGCATGCCTGTGAACCTGTCCTTCAGAACCGTAAGCTCGTAGATCTTGCCGAACTCCTCGAAGAGGGGCTTGAGGTCCTTCTCATCCAGGTTGCGGGGGATCTGCCCAATGAACAGCTTGATGGCATCGTGGTCCTTCATGGGAATGGTCGACGGGTTCCCCGGGCTGTGGCTTAATCCGTTCATGTGCCCGGCGCTGCCCGGGCTGCCGCCGAGCCCGTTGGTACTGAGGCTCGCGTTGTCAGCCTGTCCGTTTGCTAACGTGGCCATCTTTATATACATAGAGAAAATCTTCTTTCCTTTTATTCTTTCTCGCTCGCACTCTCTTGCTCCTCTCCCTCGCTCGCTCGCTCGCGCTCACACACGCACACGCATACACACACTCGGGTTCTCTCCCCCTCGGTTTCTCTACACCTCGCTCTCCTCTCGCTCTCTGCTCTCTCTCTTTCTCCTCTCTCTCTTGCTCGCGCTCGCGCTCTCTCTCCTCTCCCCCCTCCTCTCCCTCCCTCTCTTCTCTTCTCTTCTCCTCTTCTCTCTCTCTCTCTCTCTCTCTCTCTCTCTCTCTCTCTCTGTCTGATCTGATTTTT